>VMDO01005809.1:39123-107503 GCA_007922755.1 Pedetes capensis | reverse complement strand
ATTTTCCAACTACTGAGCCTTCTTCTTTGTTTCCAACCTTTGCATTCCAGTCACCAGTGATTATCAGTATGTCTTGATTGCATGTTTGATCTAGTTCAGATTGCAGAAGCTGATAGAAGTCTTCCCTTTCTTCATTTGTGGCCTTAGTGGTGGGTGCATAAATTTGAATAATAGTCATATTAACTGGCCTTCCTTGTAGGCGTATGGATATTATTCTATCACTTACAACATTGTATTTCATGACAGATCTTGAAATGTCTTTTTTGATGATGAATGCAATTCCATTTCTCTTGAGTTTATCATTCCCACCATAGTAGACCATATGATTGTCTGACTCAAAATGGCCTGTGCTGGTCCATTTTAGCTCACTGATGCCTAGAATGTCAATGTTTATGCGCTCCATTTCTCTTTTAACAATTTCTAATTTTCCTAGATTCATACTATGTACATTCCATGTTCCAATTATTAATGGATGTTTAAAATTTTTTCTCCTCATTTTGAGTTGTGCCACATCAGCAAGTTGAGCACCCTGGGGCTTTACTCCATTTCTGTCATCATGGTAGACTCTCCTTTGAGGAGGCAACTCTTCCCCAGTAGTCTTTTGAGTGCCTTCCAACCTGGGAGCCTCATTTTCCAACACTATATCTGACAGTGTCTCTTTGCTATCCATAGGGTTTTCAATGGCTAGTTGTTTCGGGAGTGGCTCGCCAGGTCCTACTCCATAGTCTGTCTTAGTCTGGAAGCTCAGCTGAAAACCTGTCCACCTTGGGTAACCTTGCTCATGTCTAAGGTTACAGTGGCAGAGCTCTCAGCCTCATTGCAACACACAAGCCCCCACAGTGTGGCAAACTGACAGATGTGTGGGGGAGTGTCAAAGTAGGACCTTGAATATATCCCACCTGAGTTCAGAGACCACCTCAAGAACAGCTTGATGCATTAGACACTAATGATCTAAGACCAGATGAGTTGTAGCATGATATCAAAGACATATTTCATGAGGAAAGAAAAAGGTTATTAAAAAGATAGAAGAAAAAGACTAAATTATATGTCAAAAGAGACTCTGAAACTTTCTCTTGAACATCCAGCAGCTAAAGTAAAAGAAAGACATGATGAAGTTAAGGTACTAAACAGAAGATTTCAAAAGGTAGCTTGAGAAGACAAAGTGAAATATTATAATGACATGTGAAAAGAGCTGGAGATAGAAAACCCAAACAGAAGAACATGCTCTGATTTTTAAAGCTTAAGTAAGTGAAATAAAATTCAAGCCTTGAGTGGCAATAGTGAAGGATTCTTCAGGGAAAATATTAAATGATGCAGGAAATATGAAAGGAAGATAGAAGGAATACACAGTCATTATAACAAAAAGAATTGGTGGATGATCAACCATTTCAAGAGGTTGCATATGATCAGGAACCAAGGGTACTAAAGAACAAAGTAAAATCTGTTTTAATTTGGAAATTATCAAATGATATAATTAATGTCATACATTAGTAAAATTTTACTAAGGATGATTCACAAGTGACTGCAGGAGTATATAGACAGGGAACTGCTAGAAAATCAAGCCAGATTCAGAAGAGGGCATGGAACCAAGGACATCATTGCTGATGTCAGATGGATATTAACTGAAAGCAGAGACTACCAGAAAAATGTCTATCTGTGTTTTATCAACTATACAAAGGCATTTGACTGTGTGGATCACAATAAATTATGGATAGCATTGCAAAGAATGGGAATACCAGCTGGGCACGGTGGCGCATGCCTGTAATCCCAGTGGCTTGGGAGGCAGAGGTAGGAGGATAGAAAGTTCAAGACCAGAGGCAGTCTGCATAACTTAGTGAGACCCTGTCTCAAAAAGTAAAAAAATGGGCTGGTGGCACAGCTCAGTGGTCCAGCACTTGCAGAGCATGCAGGTGCAAAGCTCTGGGTTCAACCCCCAGTACCACAAAAAAGGGGGGGGGGGAGAGGAGGAATACCGGCGCACTAAATTGTACTCATGAGGAACCTGTACCTGGACCAGGAGGCAGTCATTCAAACAGAACAAGGAAACACAACCTGGTTTATAGTCAAGAAAGTTGTGCATCATGGCTGTATCTTTTCAGCTTATCTCTTCAATCTCTATACTGAACAAGCAATTCAAGAAGATGGACTTTATGAAGAAGAATGCAATATCTTGATTAAAGGAAGACTCATTAACAACCTGTGTTATGCATATGACATAACTCTGCTGAAAGTGAAAAGGGTTTGAAACATTTACTGATGAATATCAAAGAACACAGCCTTCAGTATGGATTGCGCCTCAACATCAACCAAACAAAAGTACTTACAACTGGGTCAGATTCATGATAAATGGAGAAAAGATTGTGGTTGTCCAAGATTTTGCTTTATTTGATTTTGCAATCAACACCCATGGAAGAGACAGAGAAAAAATCAAATATGCATTGCATTAGGGAAAGCTGTTGCAAAAATTTCTTTAGAATACTGAAAAGTAAAGATGTTTCATTGAAAATGAATGTGTGCCTGACTCATGCCATGGTATTTTCAGTTGTATCATATGGTTGTGAAAGCTTTATGTTGAACAGGGAAACAGGAGAAGAATTGATGCTATTGAGTTATGGTGCTGGAAATGAACATTGAATATACCATAGTATGTAAAAAAGAACCAACAGATGTGTCCTAGAAGAAATGTAACCAGAGTGTTCCTTGAAAACTAGGATGGCTAGACTGTATCTGATGTATTTTGGATACGTCAGGAGAGATCAGTCCCTGGAGAAAGACATAATGTTTGAGAGAATGGCAGGTCAACAAAAAAAAAAAAAATGGAGACCTTCAACTAGATGGATTGACACAGTGTCTGCAACAATGGGCTTAAATGCAAAAATGACCATGTGCCTGGCACAGAATTGAGGAGTGTTTCGTTCTGTTGTATATAGAGTTGCTATGAGTGGGACCCTACTCAATAGACCTGACTTGACAGCACCTAACAACAACAACATAAATCCAATAAGGCTGCTTTATTCATTTTCATTCTTTTTTCTTCTTTCACCATATTTTCAAGTAACATGTTTTTAAGTGCATAGATTTTTCTGCTTCATCAGTTTTAGTGTTGATGCTCTCTATTGCCTTTTCCTTTTTATTCTTCTGCTCTAGAATTTGATTTTTTAAAAAATAATTTTAATCTTTGTTAAATCTATAATTTTGGCCCTTTGTTTTCCTAATTCTGTTGAATTGTTTCTCACTATTTCCTTCAAGTTTGGTGAGCTCCCTAAAGAAAACCATCTTGAATTCTGTATTTGCATATTTCCATTTCTTTGTGGTCAACCACTAGGACTTGGTATTTTTTTTTTTTTTGATGGCACTATATCCCCTTGGTTTTTCATCTTTCTTGTTGCCTTATATTTACATATGCACATTTGAAAAAAGTAGGGATTTATTATAGCCTTTGCAGACTGGCTTTGTCTAGGAAATTCCTCTACCAGTCAGCTCTTCTAGAGATTCTAGGTAGGCTGTGTAGCATGGTCTGTGTGTAGGCTTGCTGTGGGGAGTCCTCAGAAAGGTGGCATGGACCTCGGTCAGCAGGTACATGAGTAAGGTCCCTGGATCCACTGGATCTTACATGTTGGTTGAGTCCAAGAATAGACTGGCCTAGTGTCAAAGTTGTGAGGATGAGCTTGGAACCTCTATCTCTGGGTTTTGACTACGGTGGTTGACCTGATGCTATGGTAAAACTTAAGCTTGATTTTTTTTAAGGGGCTAGCTAGGTGCTAACATGAGCCCTCCTGCCTGAGTCCACTGGGAGAAGCCTCTTTCCTGATCCTCAGGGTCTTCCCTTGTCCTGGATCATGTCTGGGTCTTGAGTCTGCAAGAATCTATGGGGCTGAACTGGCACTGAAGTTTTCTAGGGGCAGATCTAGACTCTGGGTTTTCTGGAACATGAGGCTGTAGGGACCAGTCAGGACGCTATGGTTTCAGAGACTGGTCTGATTGGACAAAGCTGGTACCTGAGACTAGCTGACCTGGATCTGAGGCAGGCCTAAGCCCTGGGACCATGTGGGTCATGCTAGCTCTGGGCTGGTATGGAGCCTGGGGGTCACAGGAGCTTGCCTCATACTGGGTAAATTGGTAGTCTATATCCATAGGAGCTAGCCTGGAGGCTGGGTCTGCAGATACTGGATTGATGATAAAGGGTTCAGGGTCTAGTCTCATGCTGGGGTGGCCCTGAAGTCTGGGGTGGTGGGTGATAGTTCAGAGCTGGGGGCAGCCTGGGGTCTAGGGCCACTGGGGCCTGGCTGTTATGGGTCTAGAACCTGAGTTCATGGGGGATAACCTGGTACTGAGAAAGTCCCAAAGTCCAGGGCTGCTGGGGCCAGCATAATATCTAGGAGAGTTGGGGTCAGAGTGGCCCCAGAGCCTGGAATTCTGGGACTGGCCTGGCAATGGACTGACTCAGAGCCTGAGTCTTCCAGGCACGTCTAGATCCCACAGGGACTGACTTGAGGATTGAATCTTCATGGCCAGCACAGTGCTCAGATGGCCACAAACCTGAGGGCTTTATGAGATAGCCTGGTCCCCAGAGGTCATCCTGATGGTGAGCCAAACCTGTGGACCAAACCAGCTAGGCAAGCCTAAAGCCTGGAGCTACAAGGTCCCACCTGGCATATGGGGTGCCCAGAGGCTTAGTGAGTACAAGCCACAGGGCCACAGCGGGCAGTCTGGGGCTGTGGGGGCTTGCCCACTGTTGGGTTTTACAGGAAGCATCTGGCATCGGGGTACACAAAAAGTCTGGGGCTCATTTCTCTGCCCACCCATCAGAAGGCATCTCTCCCCACTGTGTAGCTAGGGTGAAGAGGGGTGATGCAGACTGTAAAGCTCCCCTCCTACTCTCTGCAAAACCTCTTACCTCTGTGTGACATCCATCTGCTGTAATCTCACCTTACTTTTCTGTTACTTAGCTGTTATGAAGGTATTTTTGTGCATGAGTAGTTCTACAAATTGATGTTTTTGTGGGGAGATGAGCACTGGATCTTCTTCTGCCATCTTCTTGATATCAGTACCCTAAGAGAACATTTGATTTAATAGCTGGAGACTTTGTACTAACCAAATTGACACACAAAAATAATAAACATCATAAGTGCCTACATCATCAGTCATTGTAAGGATTAAGCAATGTTTGCAGGTCACTTTAACAGTGTTGGGAACACAGTAAATAATAAATGTTAACTATCACAAACATACTTACCAGTTATGTGACAATGAGCCAATCAAGTAACATGATTGATCCTCAGTTTCTTTATAAAATAAAGGTACTAGAGTAGAAAGTGGCTGATACTTCTTCATTCTCTTAAAGTCTATGGTTTCTTGGCTATGTTATAAGAAAGGAGACTAAGCAAGTCAAGCCTGGAATGAGAAATGAACTGGAGCGAAGTTGGAATAGAGAAAGAGGAAGAGGTCATAGCATAGGAAGAAGAATGTAGCAACAAGAAAATTTCTAATGTCCTCCAAACACCTTATATATGAATAGACTGCTTCAGATATCCTTCAAGATATCCTTGAATAGACCAGCCTGTGTCCATGGCCATCCCTAACTCCTATGCGCCCTGACCTGGCACTGAGGAATTCTCATAAGATGGGCAAAAAAAGCCAGCTCACCTGCAGGTTGGATTAACTCAGGTAACATTTGGCTCAGTGCCAGGCCTAGGCCAATTTTGCTGGAATGAACCCAAAAGATGTTGATTCCAATTCCTCATTAGAAGGCAACACTTACCTCTGAGAAGTTAATTTTATTCCTTCTCAGGTCATTTCCACAAAACATTCTTTCCAAGAAACGGCCCACAGCTCATATACCAACCTGGGATCTTGGTGCAATTAAGACAAGCACTCAGTGTTCCCAGTTGTAGCTTGAGGGTGTCATCAGTCTTGAAAGATGGTGTCATTTACTGTTCTAAAACAAAGATTTGACATTTACTGTGTTACAACAAAAAGAATGGATGCAAGCTATTCTCCATCCAAAACCAATAGCTAAAATCAAGTTACAGTGGGCAGAACTTGCCCATTTGTCCCCTGAGGAAAACTGAAGTACACAGCTATAGTGTCCCTAATCTTTAGCAAGCCCCCTGTCACAAAGAAAGATGGAAACTAAGAGAAAGGAAATTGCAGACAGCCCAGTGAAGGAAGAGGGAAAATTAGATCTGTTTGAAAAGTCACTATTCAAAAACAGAAAGAGAGGCACCATCCTGTCTCTCTCTCTTTTTTTCTTAATGGAATATATTCACATATTACTTGAGGAAACACAAATCAAAGTACAAAAGTGTAAGGTAAAGCCCTATGGATGGGCTCACAAAAAGCAAGCACTCATGACCCTACCATTTTAAGAGAGTGGGATGCCAGTTCCCAGGGTTTCTCAGCCTGAGTGGAGGTCCCATCAAGAGCCCACATTCTACAGGCTCCTGGCCTCTTCTTTGTGCACAGGCATAATCCTTCCCCCTCCTCCCTCTACCAATTATTTCTAGAGGATCCTGAGGAGTCAGTCATGTCCTCATGGCTAAATTGGTCTCCATTCAGTGAGGCTCTGTCAGGAACTCAGCCACCAACTTCCTGAGGGCCAACACCAGCTCCCACAGTTCTTACCTGTCTCTAGGCTGCAGTGACCACTGCCCGCTTTGTCTCTGTTCCTGAAGGTGGTCATAGCTCCTGCCCTCGTTACCTCTGGGGGGCTGCCCAACATTGGTAAATGGCCTCTAACTAAATTGTTCTCACTGTATCAGAGAGGTATGCCATCCATTTCTGCTGGGACTCTGATACAGCACAAGTCAGTTTAAGCCTCAGGCACTAGCATTGGTTATACCATGATGTCACTGGAATTCTTACTTAACTATTTGGGGAAAATGATGCAGGATACTAAAAGATGGTGCTCAGCATTTGAGACCAAAATGGTATTGTTTGTTTCATGACCTCTGAACCCAACCCAACTGGCCGGGAAATTGACAGCTGCACTGTGAGGCCTATCCTTGCCCAGTCCCCGGAACAAAGATGTCAGGTCTTCACCAGGAGACACAAGGTGCCCCAGGTCTGAGTATCCTGAGGCAATAGAATCAGAAGCTACTACTGAAAATATTTTCAAAGCACAACTAGCCCACCTGGCTCTAGCTTAGCCAACACCAAGAGGGACTTCTGGGTAAAACTAAGACAGGCAATTTCACCATCTGTTGCTCCTTAGTTCCTACAGATCCAGGGACTATAGGTTGCACTTCCTTGACTTGACTAACTTCAAGTTCTTCAAAAATCACCACATTGCTGCCTGCATTGGAATTTTTACTTTACTCCAGATACAATGGAAAGCATGTTTTAAAACCTATTGGATATAGAATTAGATGCAGTTTGGTTTTTAAAGTCCTCTTCCCACATTCAAAGATATCCTTTTTTATTTTCTTCTGTTCTCTATGGTTTCTGATAAGAAGTCAGCCATTAATGGGACTATAGTTA
Source organism: Pedetes capensis (assembly GCA_007922755.1). NCBI lineage: Eukaryota > Metazoa > Chordata > Mammalia > Rodentia > Pedetidae > Pedetes > Pedetes capensis. The sequence goes on along the minus strand of VMDO01005809.1, from coordinate 100,024 downwards.
CTTGATATATTGTTGCCATTTTTTTCTTGTTTCTTTCAATATTTGTTCATTGTCTTTGGCTTTCAATAGTTTTAGGATGTGCCTTAAGGATGGGTTTCCTTGTATTTATTCTCTCTGGTGTCATATTAAAGGACAAACTGTTTCTGCTTCCAAGTATGATAGACAAAAGTTCTACCAGACAAAACATGCTACAGAAAGCAATTATAAAACCTAGGCATGTATAAAGTGATCATATACAAATAACACAAAGGGACAGAAGTAGATATACCTCATTTAGGACAAGGATTCAGATATTCAGCCTCTAAAAGCTTAACTGAGCTAGATGCCAAGGCTCATGCCTATAAACCAGTGACTAGAGGGGCTGAGGCAGGAGGATGGCAGGTTCAAGGCCAGAGGCAGCCTGTGTAACTTAGTGAGACCCTGTCTCAAAATAAAAATGAAGGGTCTAGGGGTACATCTCAGTGACAGAGTGCTTGTCTAGCATGTGAAAGGCCCTGGGTTCAAATTCAAGCAACGCACACACACACACACACACACACACACACACACACACACACACACACACAGCCTCAGATAAAACTCAATTATAAAAACACGATAGCCCAATTTTTAAAAAATGGACAAAAGATTTGAACAGGCAGCAAAATAAAAAATACACAGGTAACTAATAAGTATATGAAAAGGTGTTCCAGATCTCAAGACAAAATCAGCAAACACATCAATAGTAAATCTATCACTAATATGTAAAAATTAAACCCAGGCTGGGATGCTTGTATACACCTACTAGGATGGGGAATATTTAAAAAACTGATAATACATAGGATGAGACTGATCAGTGGGTACTAAATTACAGTGAGGAACAAGAAGTTCGGGTGTGTGATTGCACAGTAGGATGACTATAGATAATGACAATGTGCTGTGTATTTAAAAAACTAGAAGAAAGAATTTTGGATGTTTTTGCCATAAAGAAAAATGTTTTAGGAGATGTGTTTAACCTGATTTGTATATATGTATCAGAATGTCACATGGTATCCCATTAATATGAACAATTTCTATGTTTTTATGTAAGGTTTAAAAATGTTTCTTAAAAAACATTGACAACACAAACCAGGTGTGGTGGCATGCCTGTAATCCCAGCATTCAGAGGAGGAGGTATGAGGATTGATGTGAGTTCAAGGCCAACCTGGGCTACATAGTGAGTTCCAGGATAGCCTGGGCGACACTGCAAGACCCTGTCCCAAAAACAAACAAACGAACAAACAAAAACTCCTGACAATACAAAATGTTGGCGAGGCTGTGGAATAACTAAAACTTCTAATCCTTGCCAGTATAAATGTACAATGGTCATACATTATGGCAGTATTTTATAAAGTTAAACACCACAGGACTCAGCAAGTTTTCCACTAGGTCATTGTGCAAAAGAAAGAAAACCAGGTATCTTTTTAAAGATATGTAGTAGGATATCCATAAAAGCATTATTTACAATAGTGAAAACTGGATAACATCTAAGTGTTATCACATGGTAAATAGACAAACAGTTGTGGCATATCCATACCATGAAACACTATTCGACCACAAAAAGTACAAAATATTAAGACATGTACCAACATTAATATGTATCAAAAATATTCTAAATGAAAGAAGTCAGATACATCCATTACAAATGTATGAGTACATTTGTATGAAACTGTAGATAAGACAAAGTGATAAAGTCAGAATCTGATCAGTGTCCTCCTATGATAGGGATGAAAGAATGAGATTAGTTTCTAAGGGCCAGAGGACAAATTCTCCAGAGACCTGTTCTCTATCCTGTTCGTGTGGTTATATAATCAAGTGCAATGGCCAAAATCTATCAAACCACACACTGAGGTAAATTATATTATTTGTAAATAGCACCTTCATTTTAAGATTTACAACAACAACAAAGAAATCTTGCTGGATTTTCCATGGGCATCAAAAGAACATGAACTTGGCTGTAGGCATCCAGGGTCTGATTCCCAGCTCCAGTGGTGTCTAGATGTTGGTTGCTGGCTAGCTTCCTAACCTTCTGTTATCTCACATGTAAGGTAAAGACAATATTATAACTCAGCTCATTAGGTTTCTGAGACTATGAAATGAGGTAATAAACATACATGCTCTCTGTCAGCTATCACTGCAAGTCTTTTTTATAAGAAATGAATTTCTGGCACTCTCTTCAGAACATAAGTGGTACTGAGTGCTTCAGTTGGACAGTTCCATCCAGGAATGACCTTCACACTACGTCCTATGAATGTCTACGTCCTGCAGATCCTACTAAAGTGCTGAGTTTTGGTATCTGAAATACAGCCAGAAACTGTGGCCCCAGCAACCTAAAGATTCCCTACTTCTGTTCCTATTGTATGAGGCTCCAGATGCAGATGCCAATTGCTCAGGGTAGTTTTTCTCAAAGCAGAATGACTAATTTGTTGTTGTTAGGTGCCAGCCAGTCGAGTCTGACTCATAATGACCTTCATAGGGTTTTCAATGGCTGTTTTGGGGGATTACTTTGGGAATGGATTGCCATGTCCTTCTCCCAAATATGCAGTGCCAGGGATCGAACCTGAGTCCTCAGAGAGTGTAGTATAGCACTCTACTGACTGAGCTAAAACCTGGAAAGTCGATGTGTTATTGTTTGCATGTATCCCTTTAATCTGTTGTTCTTGTATCTGTCTCTACTTTATTGTATAATACTAGCATTCACAGAGGGGAAATGGCCATTGAATTTTTTTGTAAATCACCCTTTATTAAGAGTACATTTATATTACTTCTGTTATCTGAATCCAGCTCCAATACCACTATTTTAAGCAATACTATAAAGACTTTAAACAAGATTGAAACAAAACCACAAAACATTACTCCATAACAAGCTAAAGATTTATTCTCTCCTCTTGTATATTTTTGGAAACAGATTTTTGAGTTTGTACTCCCTTTGTCCAGCTGCCTGAATGACTTTTGTGGAGCTGAGCCAGGAATTCTCACAGTAACTTCCCTCCATAGCTTCTGAAGCATCTCTCAAAGAGTATTTTATTCCTTATTTGCTTCACACTAGACAAGGATTGTATTTGTCAGCTGTCATGGGTGTAGCAGAAAAACCAGCACAAACTAATTTATGGGGGAAGTGATTTATTGGGAGTTCATGGTTAGACAATCAGTTCTTAATGGCAACAGGACAGAGACAGTGGCAGCAGATCCTGTTTCTGATGACCTCACAGCATGGTGGACCAGGAAGAGAGCCAAGCCGAGCCTCAGATAGTGGGGGGACCTCCAAAAGCCCACCCCCAGGAAGCCACTTCTGCCAAAGGCCCACCTCCCAAAGGTCCACAACCTCCCAGGTCAGCACCACCAACTGGAGACCAAATAACATGACCTCTGAGGGACAATTTAGGTCCAAATGATTAACAAGGATTTTATTGTCCTGTTGCATATATAATGTAACTTAATTGCAAGTAGCATATTTACATCACATATCCCTTATACGTTATAAAATATTGGACACATTTTAAATTTCTGCTTACAATTTCAGAATTGTTATTGCAATGAATTTAATTGCATTTTCTCCTTTTGCAAGGTTGAGGTGAGAACTAATGACATAGATAACAGACTTTTTTTCTTTGTTAATTAGAAAGCCTTTAGCTTCATTATTTAATCTCCAAGGACAGGGTAGGTGAGTGAGTGAGTATGAGTGAGTTGCAGTCTACAGGTCCATTTTAATTAAATTTCATTCACACTAAAAGAGATTTGTTAAACAAACATTAACAACATAATGCTTGAGGACCTAGGAATTGTTTTTAGAGTTTCTATAAGATTATTACTGTTTTACATTGTGATTCTTGAGAAGTTTACCTTTTATTAAATCAATTTACAAAGGGAATATTATTTTTTCCCTAAGAGTTACACTTTTGTGACGTTTGTATTCTCACCTATTTGGTTCCACAACTGATGGAATCATCAGAGGGTGAGAGCCAGCAATTAGGTGTTTATGGGACAAATGTATCCTATTGTCAAGAAGGAATTAGATGCTTAAGAGACAAATTCATCCCAGAAGTCTCCCAGGACTGGTGAATGGGTGTATAACTGAAATTTCCCTTTGCTGGGGCTTGCACATGTGAGACTCAGGATGACTTCTGAAGGCACCATAAAGAGTGAGAGAATTACATCTGACGTTATTTTCAGCAGGGCATTTTAATCAAACACAGGCCAGATTAAATCTGTTCTGTGAGAGACTAGGTGCCAATTTAACTGTTAGTTGAATCAATGAAATAAGTCGGATTTTTAAAGGTTGTAGAGGCCACGTTTAGAGAGCTGGTAATTGGGTAACTGTCTATTAGAGGACAAGCCAGATAGGTATTGATCAAGAAAAGGAAAAAGTCTGACTTGATTAACCTTCTCAATGTCAATAAACCAATGGTTGGTTTTAAATGTGATTTTGCTTCTGTGCTTCAGTAAGGGGCCAAAAATAGCCCAGGAAGGGCCAGGTAGAAAATGTTTCTAAATCAGGAGCCTGCCCTGTAGTTTGGGGAATATTGGTAAAGGAGCAGAATTATCATCTCAGGCAAAAAATGATTCTGCTAAAGGCAAATATGTCAAGAAACGGAAACCTTTCTTGTATCAAAAAACCTCTTACAGTGCTTGGTCTTGCTGGAGGAGGCTCTTGGAGCAATTCCTCCATGGAGACCTGGCACATCAGGTCATCAGGTAATAGCTTTCCCTTTTTGGGGAAGCAGATGGGACCAACATACTGGGAATTCACTCTGTTGTCCTGAAACAAAATACAGAGGGTACATGAGCCCTGTTCCTGGGAGGCTGCTGGTCCATCCACAGAATGAAAGACAGGAGTGTCTGCAAAGCCCCTGCTTGGTGCTTCTTGGTTGGAAATCACAAGTATGTACTTAAGTTTCCATGAAGGATCAGGGACATCTGTCCATCAGGGTACTAACAAAGGTTATAGAACTGAGACTGGACAGTAATTCGGGCCCCCAGTGTGGGACCTGGGGGAGCTGAGAAAAGGTGCCTGGGCTCCTGACCTCCTGTCTTGGACTAGAGCCAAGAGATGGGTGACCCTCTGGGATTTCATCTCACCACCCTTCCACTGCTGCAGAAATCTGGCTGAATAGACAGTGAAGACTCCCACTCTTGGGAGGGAGCCTCACTGTGGATGCTCTCAGGGCACTGTGTTACATTTGATACGAAAGGCAGAGCACTGAAAGCTGTTTGTGTCTGTCTCTTGGTGTCCCATGACTTTTATGTCATGGTATAAAACTAATCAATTTGAGAGCAGAGGCAGCTCTGGTAAAACCTAAAATAGTAACCTTTTACTCTAATAGAAGATTCAAGATAAGAAAATGGAAAATAAATGAGAAGGTTAGTCAGGAACTTAACTAGGGTTTCTTTGTGAGTTTAAAGGCACTGTAACAAAATATATTGCATGTATAATATTTGGTTTTATAAAGGACTTATTTAAATGCAGCTGGGAGAGAGAGCAGGAGGAGAGAAAACCTATAAAATTCCTGAACCAGTAAGTTATGAGTATTCATAAGTCTTGCATCAGTTGTTGTACTGGTCTGTTTTGTATTACGAAAACAAAATACCTAAGTCCAGGTAACTTTATGGAGAAAAAAGATTTATTTTGCTCACAGTCATGGAAGTTCAAATACCTGTACATGAAGGCCTTCTGCTGGCACAGGGGCAAGGAAGTACTAGGCATCACATGCAGGCAACATGGAGCATGCCTATGCCTCTTCTGAGGTCTCTCCCTCCCTCCCCCCTCTCCCTCATCTTAAAGCTACCAGTATTCACTCCCCAGGGGCTCCACCTTGATAACCTTTTCTATTCTTAAACACTTTGCAAAGGCTTCATTGCTTTTTTTGGCAGTACTTGGGTATTGCTCTACCACTGAGTCATATCCCCAGCCCCTTCTTTGTTTTTAGACAGGTAACTGTTAACTTATACAGGCTGCCTCTGACCTCGAACCTGCAATCCTCCTGGCTCAGCCTCCTGAGTCACTGGGATTACAGGTGAGCGCCATGGTGCCCAGCAGGCCTTGTTTCTAAGCACCATAGTTTAGTTAAGTTCCTACCTTCTTAATACCTCACAATGAGGATTAAATTTCAATATATGCATGCTTGGAAACACATGGAAACCGTATCCAAACCACAGCAGTAATCGTTTTCCTTCCCTACACCATGGTTTGTCCAAATTTTATTTTGACCCAAGATGTGGAGGTTCTGCCAGCCCTTGGAGACATTCTTAAGCATCCACCCCTGGCCAGAGTGCGTGGTTACACAGCTGCCCTGGTGCAGATAATCCTGTGTGATAGCAGCCATGTCCCTGCCTCTGCTTACCATGGCAAACATCAAATTCACCTCCAGAATCCTGGGGTGGGAGGGGATTGGGTAAGAAGGGATGTGGAAATAGAAGAGCTAAGCACATCACAAGCAGAGTTAATGCAACATATTCTAGCTTCCTTTGCCTTCAACAGTGAACAAAATGCTCTCCACAGACCTCCCCATTCACCTCACAGAGTTTAGACATTAGCTCCCAAGACTTGTTTCCCAGTGTCTTCTGAAGGCGCTCCTGCTCTATGGATCCAGCCTTCACAGCATAAAGCAAGGATTTTTAATGTGTGTGTCCCAGCAGCAGTGTAAATTGAAGTAAATGCCTTTTACTTGTTTGGGTTGTTACCATTTTTTCTTTTGGCATATTCAGTATTCTAGAAGCATGGACTATAAAAATTTCTTAGGAAAAATGTGTTTGGAAGTTTTATGTGGAAACAGCACAGAAGGCAGGAAGATGTGAATGATGAGTATGCCTAAGAGTTTGCATTCTGTCTTCCAATACTGTCTTCCATTCTGCCACTAGGTTAAAAACTTCAGCTTGATTACATAAACCTTCCCCTACCTTGCGACAAAAGGCTTATGTATTTCTGCCAGCGCATATCAGAAGGCAGTCTGCTGTACTGGTGCCTCAGAGGTAGGTTAGTAGGGACGGCAGTGCTCATCCCTCAGGTACAGCAGGAAGGGAGAGGGATGCCAGTGGCAGCAGAGGGAAGCCACAGGCTGGAGGGAGCTCCACCGGCACTTGCATCCAGGGTACTTTGGTCGAAGATGACCTGAGGGCAGAAGGCTTTCTGCAGGGCTGGTAACCTTCCTTTCTGTGGCAGGCTGTTAGTCCTCAAAGCTGAAAATACCGACCAAGAGAGCACTGGTCCAAACTCAGGATATGGGAAGCTGGTCAGAAAGTGGGGAGGGAAGACAGCCAGCCTGGGAGCCTCAGCGAGTGTAGTGGGGCAGAGTTGGGCTGTGTGTCCAGGGAGTGGCAAAGTTTAGGATGGCCAGACCTGGGTGCAGATGACCCCTGGAAAGAAGGGCAACCTGGGAGCCTAATGTGGACATGATCCTGGCTCACCAGTTACTGCTATTGAAAGGAGCCATCAACTCCCCACCACCTTCCCCTCCCCAGTAGAACAGAAAGCCAAATCCCAGCCTTTGTGCAATGTGGCCAGCCTTACCCAGCTGATCCCAGCACTAGGACAGCTGCAGGAGGACACAAACTGACACTCTGCTGTATGTCACCAGCCACCTGGAAAGTTATTTCAGCTTCTTCTGCAAGCCAACCTTTCCGAGCGCACTTGTTCACAGGTGGCCCCAAGGACTGTGACCCCTTCCTCTCACTAAAATGGCAAATGGCATCAGCAGCCTTTGAGAGGGAAATCTTTGGAGAGCCACTGTGGGAAGTTTCCATTTGGGCTGGGGGATGACTTATCCTGCCCATAGGAAGAGAGTGCTGCAGAGGAGGCTGCCCAGGTTACTTGGAGGGTGGGCAGCTCTGGATTGGAATGGGGTTTAGCTCAGCTGGTAGAGTGCTGCTCTGTACTCTCTGAGGCCCTGAATTTGATCCCCAGAACTGCACAAAATGAAAGGACTTGTCAGCCCACTCCTGAAACAATCAGCCATTGAAAACCTTATGAATAGCTGAGAAGCATTGACATAGTGCCGGGCATGGCAGTGTTGGGAAATGTTTCCTTTTGTTGTACATAGGGTCCCTATGAGTTGGGCCCAACTTGATGGCACCTAACAACAACAACAAAAAAAACTCTGGATGATGTCTTAAAATTTCACTAATGTAGGTAAGAGGACCCTTCTTAATGGCATAGAACTATGTAAGTGAGATAGGAAGAATATTAGGCTTGGAGTTAACATATCTGTGTTTAAGTTTAGCTGTGATTGCTGTTTGGGATTTGTGAGTTAAAGATTTACCTCTTGAAGCCTTTGAGCCTCAGTTCCTCTATCTATCAAATGGGCATAGTAAGGCCTAATCTTCCTCTCACAGGTTTAATCAAATACTGATAAAGATGTGATATTAATGATAATGATTTATATCACTTACATGGTGCTCACCATGTGCCAGACACTGTTGTATAAGCACACTACACCTGCTATTTCATTGAATCCTCATACCAATGCTATGTCTGCAGCCATAGCACCCTAGCATCCAATCCTGCCTGATCTTGGAACCTAAGCAGGGTCAGCCTGGTTAGTCCTTGGATGGGAGACGACAAGTTGCTGCAGGCTCGGGAGAAGGACCTGGCAATCCAATCCAAAAGCAACCTGCCATTGAAAACCCTATGAATAGCAGAGAAGCACTGATAATAGTGCCAGGCATGGCAGTGTTAGGTAGTGTTTCATTCTGTTGTACATAGCATCAGTATGAGTTTGACCCGACTTGACAGCACCTAAGAACAACAACCAGTCCTATGCAGTAGATCTCCATGCAACCCACATAATCCCAGGGTGTGTGGCTTATGTGCCCAAAACTGTATAGCCAGCCAGGAGTCACAGAGCTGGAACTGAATCCTGGAAAGCCTTGCTCCAAGGACTCCTCTCCTAACCTTATACGGTCTCTTCTCCAAAATAATATATATGAAACTGCTTTGGAATCTCCTGTCCCCAGCAAGTAGGTGCTCCGTGTATGGTTCATAAAAGATGAAAGGGACAATGTAATGTGTACCTTAAGTGCTGAACACTTATGAGGAGATATTGTCTTTGTTATGACTAAAGGTTGAACAGTTCTGACCCCTTACAATAAAGGGAAGCAAATGTGAATTGTGCTCAGTCATCAAAAGCTGTCAAGCGGGCAATGAGTTCTTGGCCCCAGGAGGCAGCAGAGCAGGGACAGGTCTATGGGTAGGATGGGGTCTGAAGGACAGAGGGCCTCCCTCTGGGGGAGGGAGTGCTTTGGTGGCTGCCCCAGAGCAAATTGGGCCTGTCACCCTTTTCCTCAGCTGGCTGGGAAGGGGAATCTTTCATTCTAACAGGCCATTGGGTCTGATGGATGAAGAGAGTAGCTTCCATTAGGAGAAGCTGACAAAGGCAATTTATAAAGAGGTGAGCACTGGAGCAACTGAGCCATGCACTGACAAGGCAAATGGCGGGCGGGTGCCATCAAGCTGCATTGCAGACACTTGTCAGCTCATGGTGTGAACATAACAGCCATGGTTGTTTTACTTTTGGCTGGGATGGGGATCAGTGGCAGGCTATGGAGGCATCTGTCATCCAGGAGCAGGATGCGAGATGTGAAGCTGAGGCCCCCAGCATTAATCCAATGGCCTTCTTTCCAGAGATGGGGCTGTGAGAGTGGATCAGTCAGCACCCCAACAGGGGCTGCTCTGAGGAGCAGACCAGAGCCCCAACCCAGTTCTGAGACTTGATCAAAGCCTAGGAAAACACTGCAGGGCAGACAACAAGGGGAAGAGCCACCCCTACTCCTACCCAGAGGCACCTGAGGGAGCAGGGTGTATCCCACAGGCCCTCTTTTCCCACACCGATTGGGACCCATGTCATTCTGCCTAGAACTATAAAGAAACACCAAGGCTCCCACCTCCTCAACCAGCAGCAGCATGCCTATGTCAGAGGAGCCTGTGCTCTGGGAGATGCTTGCCCTCCCTGAGTCCTTGGGCCCTCTCGTCAGCAGACCCAGGGGTCTCCCTCCCGCACCTGCAGATCTCTAGCCCTCTCTGTGACTCATGAGAAGTTTATTTTATGTTGCAATTCAGTGTACCTTAAAACACACACTTGAAACAAATGCTTCACAAAGCCACACCCTTCCCAAATACCATGTCTTCTGGTAGTTTTTACCTAGTTCCGTTTCATTAAAGAAATTCCAGTCATGACTCACTAAAGCTCATGCCCAAAGTTTGAAAAACATTTTCCTAACAATCTCCTGGATCTAATCTCTTCTCTCTGTCTCTACTGCCATCTCCATGGTCCAATAGCCCATTATTTCCAGCTTAGACAACCACAACAGCCTCCAAACTGTTGTCCTCTTGATCAATCTTTCTTTCCTTCAAATCATTCCCAATATTGACAGACAATGAACATTTCTGAGGAAGGAGGATAATCACACTGTTTCCATGGTTAGAACCCTTGAATGGCTTCCTTTTCCCTTAGTATGAAGTCTCATATTTTTATCATGTATTTGGCCCCTATAGGATGTGACTTTCACTTCTCTAGCTTTATCTCTAGCCACTTCTCTTTCCCTCTCTTTAGCCTGATCATACTGAACTTCTTCCAGATCCTTGAAGTTGTCATGCTCTGTGTGGCATGTGAATCTTACACAGCCATTTTCTTTCTCTGTTTATAACTCTTTCTCCCTTCTGTTTAATGAGTGGTCCACAGTAAGCAAAGATGATATGTCAGAAATACTTGGTGTAATGCAAAAGAAGGACTCTGAAGATTTAAGATACAGGAAGGAATATTGGAGTAACTTTGTCAGATGCTGCTGACTCACTTGCTCCTATGTCCCTTAGGAGAGTCCAGAGGACATGCCTTCGCCACAGCATGGAGCAATACATAGATAAGGAAGTATTCCTATTGCAGGTACTCTTGGCCCTGTGTCAGGATCCACTTCTTGAGGTCAGAGCACCTATTGCCTGGCTGCTCTGGGTGCTGGCTTCTACCTTTTCCACAAAATTATCTTCCACCAAACTGGAGCTGTCCCCCTGAAAGATCACACCACTCCCAGCACCCCTCCTAGGCAGCCAGAGGCCAAAGACAGACCAACACAAACCCTGTAGTCCAATGAATGCTTCATCACTCTCTGGGGTCCCAGGCAGAAGCCAGTGTCCAGCAGAGGTGACCTTGTTGGCTTTCTTCCCCTGCTGAGTCCTGCTTCCCTTGCTCCTCTCCTCAGGCAAGCACACCCCAGTAAATGAGTTTCACAAGAAACTGCCCAGACTCTGTTTCTAGGTAACCTGAACCCCGACAGCTCACATCTTTGAAAAGTACAGAAGTGGTTGTCATCTGTAGGTGGGCAGGCAAGTGGGAAATGCTGCCATTGAAATAGCCTTCTTGGTTTCAATGTGGATATTCAGATTCCTTGTTGGTGGAGAGGAAGAAGCAGCATTTACCTGCTAGAGGCAAAGTTGGCCTGGTTTTTATCGTGGTCCAATAGCCGGATGGTATACCAGAATGCTTGGCCTTCAGGGTCCTTTGGTAATGGCCCACTGGCCATGGTATTCTTAGAAGTAAGACGGTTGGACAGCCACTAAAGCACTCTTGAGTTGTGTAGCTGAAAAGATTCTGAGCCTCCCAAACAGAAGGCTGACTGGAATTAACCAATAAGCCATCAGAGACCCTCACCAATTCCTAGGTCTAAGATGGTTCCAGATCCAGAGCTTCCTAAGTGAAAAGATGGGGCATACCCTTGAGCAAGGACTGATAATAGAATTACAATAATGACCTATAAATTTCCTTCCTGTCCTCCTAAGAGCCCTGCAGTGATTCCCCAGAGTAGTCATGCCCTGGGAGAGGGAACTGCCTAGCCATTTAGTGAATGACTGGTCTTCAGCGTTTAGGATGCCACTGTGGTCTGCCAGTCAGACTGGAGATTGGCTGGAAATGATGATGGGGGATAAGTTCATGTCTTGGTCCATGTCTATTTCAAAAGATATCCAATGGGTCTGTCCTGCTTCCCAGACTCTTGAGTGTTTAATTAGTGTAAATGAGATTAGTAACTGGCAGATTGTCTATATTGGCTGTGTCTGGAGAAGCAAGGCTTATTATTCAGACAGTAGAAGTAGAAGCCCTTGGAATAGCTCCTGATGGATAAAATCCAGCGGTGGAGGTGCACAGACACAAGAGATACTCTGACCTGTCAGGAGCAAGTTGATTGGGAGCAAGTGAAAGGTGGGGAGGGAAAACCGCTGGGCAGCACCATACTTGAAAAGGATGAGGGTAGCTGCTACCCTGAGCTGCGCAAGGCCAGAGATTATATAGGGCTGATGGGGTTGATGGGAAGCATAAGCGAGAGAAGCTTTTGAAGAGAAGGAAAGGGGCACATGTTCCCAGGCGGCTGGCATGTCAGGAACATTCTGACCTTGGGGCCAGTTTGTTGCCAATGTCCACCCATCTGACCACCTGGTCTTCAGTGTCTGGGACCTTGTGTAGGGGTGCTTTGTTCCCTGGTCTGGGGCTTCTGGCCTTGGAGACCAGTGTTTTCTCTAAAAGGAGACTTTGTATTTATAGTCAGTCCCCAGTTTCTTTAAAGAAAAAAATCAAAAGCAATACCCCATTTCTGGGAACTCCCAAAGGCCAACTATTTACACAGGTCATCTTATTTAATGTACATGACCACAGCATGAGCCTAGTAGAATTAGCCTTATCCTACAAGAAGAAAAGTGAGGTAAAGAGAGGTAGAAGATTTTGTTTCTGGAAAAACCACTAGTTCTGAGCTTTAGGCCTTTGTTCTCTTTGCAAATGTGGCCTAGAACAGCTCTCTGCACATGCATGGTGTTTGGACACACAGTGGTTGTTTTGTTAACCCCCAGCAGGCAGTTTGTCAAGTATTTCACCCCCGGTTAGATTTCTAACAAGAGTGGGGCTGAGGATTCCTTTTCTTAATAGATACTATCATCATGAAACCTTATTTTCCACACTTGCCTTCTGTTTGAAGGCTGATGGTGGGTACAGCAATGGATTGTGGAATAATGTTCACTAATGCATAATTAATACATGCTGATTCAATTAGAACACCCCCTACACTTTTTCTTGCTAAAAAATTTACATTTATATTAGAAAATTTACAAGAATTTGAGAAGGGAATGAAAATCCCTCAGAGCTCTTGAGACTCTCTCTACTACTCTTCACTACCAGATGCGTTTTCTCTCAACTCCTGGTCTTTTTCAACTCTAAAGACCTGCAGGGACCTGGGGAAACATCTGCCTGCAGAGATTCCACAAACCAGTACCCTCTCCCAAATCAGAAATCAGCCTGTCAACCTAGACGCCCCCTGCCTACACTCAAGCAGTCTTCATATCATGTCAGTTCTTTTTGAACTTCATTTGGCATCGTGTTTCTCCTCTAGCCTCATGGCCCACATCAGTTTGTACTGGCCTTACAGGACCATCACTCCCTCTTCCCAGCTGCTGTCCCTTCCTCCCACTCAGTTTCTACATTGTGCCACCAACCATGGTTCTACAAGGATCCGTAACAGCTTTCCTATTCTCTATAGAAGAAATGTGATTTTTGCTTCTCAGCGTGGCTTTTGAGCAACCATTTCCCACCCTCTCCCTGCATGGGGGGTTGACATGTGACCCAGGCCTGTCCTGGTTGCTCCATTCTTGCTGGCTGGGTCAGGAATGCCCTGCCAACCACAGCAGGGCTAACCCAGATTTTCTCTAGGGACTTCTGCCGAAGCTATAAGAGAAGTGGCACCCAGTTCTCTCTGGAATCATTAATCTCCAGTGATCTATGACTTAAAGATTGACTCCCTGAGAAGGACTCCAAGACCAAGGAAATCCGAGCAGGGAGAGAAGAGACAGGACATGGTGATGATTTTGCAACCAAAGCAGTTCTAGTGGACATATTCCCTGTAGCTGACAGGATATACTCTGTTTCTTTATCCTTGAACACAGAGTCCTTTCTAGGAGTTGGCCCTCCCTTCCTTTCTCACCCCATCTCATTCCCTCCTTTCCCTAGGCCCTCATCACACAGCTCTGTTCAGTGTCTCCTGGGTGTCCTGCTTGATGTTCAGACTCCAGGTGTTAGTGCCGCTGCTCAACCGGTGGAATGGGGTTCCCCAGTCTCTGCCTAACTCTTTTCTCCTTGCAGACACAGCTCAAAAGTCACCTACAGCTCCCTACCTCCCTGTCACTACCATGAATTAAAAATCCACATCTGTGCTCCAACACCACCATGATTACCTCTTTCACAGTTATTGACCATAATTGTATTTGTTATTCTTCGTTGATCTGTTTATTTTTTTCATAGTCATAGATTAAGGTGATAATTGAATATATTCCAAATTCTATTTAATATACATAAATGAGATGTAGAATACCTTCCAGGTACCTAGGGCCTCCACCAGTCAATATCACCCTTCTCCATAGGTAACCACTTCATAGTTTCCATCACCACTAATTTTGTCTGTCTTAGGACTTCATAGAAGTGAAACCACACAATATATTCTCTTTTGATCTTTTTGTTTAACAAAATATCAAAATGTTTTTTAAGTTCATCAGTACTGTTGCATATGTTAGTACTATTTTCATTTAATTGTTGAGTTGTAGTCCACTTTACAAAGATCCTATGATTTATCATTATTTGCTTATGAACATTTGGATTGTTCCTAGATTTTGACAACTAAGGATAAAGTTGCTATAGACATTCTTATATAGGCTTCATTGTGGACAAATGTCTGGGACAGGATGCAGGATGGAGTTTGAGATCCAAGATGCTTATTAGGAGTCAACACCTATGAAGGGAAAAGGATGGGAACATTTTGGGGCTGAGGAAGAAGCTGAAGGCAAAATGAATCAGGAATGGTATATGGAACTTGGAGGACCACTTGGGCATATCACTGTGCTCCCCAGCCCAGCTGTGAGTGTTGCCTGTCACTGTCCAGGCTGGGCTGCAGTGGGCAGTCTTGAAGCCCCGGCCTCATTCAGCCACTGGCAAGGGCTTCTCCAGGAAGGATGTAACCCTGGGGGAGGTGGCTCTGTCAGCAAGGTGGACCTGGCAGGAACTGATAGCTGGAGCTGTTTGCCCACCACAGTCCCCACAACTGGACAGCAGGTCATTCCCTGACAGAGACTCTGGATGGCTCAATACAGTGTTCAACACAGTCTATTCCTGGAGCCACCTGTGTCCATTCTATATAAATTTGGATAGCAGGACCCCAGTGGGCCTCTTTTCAGGAGAGAAACAGGTTAGCTGGCTAGGCAGCTTTGCTGCTGCACTTAGTCTTGGGAACACAAATGTATCCCAACACCCTCCTCCATTCAGGGTTCTTACCCTCAGGCACACCTCTGCTGGCCTCATGGCTGACAGGTGGTGTGACTCCAATCTTCATGCTGGAGACCATGCTTTTCCAGGCCACAGTGCTCTACTTGTCCACTTACACTCATTATTGTTGTTGTTAGGTACCATCAATTCGGGTCTGACCCATAGCGACCCTATGTACCACTCACCACAGAATGAATCACTCATAGTTAGGTAAAGGAATATGAAGAGGTAACCAAGAGAATCCCTGAGATTCAGAGGAATTCCTCCCTGGACCCTGCTTAATATGGTCAATTACTCTTGCCAGTACAATGACCCCTTTTCTTGTCTGCTGTGTCCTGGACACAGGAACACAAAGTGACCAGGTACCAGTTGTGGCTAACATTTCAGTGGGACTCTTTCCATGCCTTGCAGAGAGACTGTATCCCCTTTGGAGACCAGAGCATATTACCTGAAAGAACCCAGTGATGCAGGGATGAGAAGCACAAAGTTCTCCAATTAGTCATTAAGAATGTGGGTAACTGTGACCCCCCTTTTTCTACTCTTTGGTTTCTGCACCCATATACCTTCCTATTAGGAGGAGGAAGACCAGATGAAGTCTTTGTTTCAAAGCACATACTAATATGCTGGAGGATAGTAACCCATCTTTGCAGAATACTGCCTGTAAGCCAACAGTATGATGTACTTATTGATACAGCCAGTGGGTTCTTTGGTCATGGACCCTGTATTGGTTTCCTATTGCTGTGGTAACATGTTAGTACAAACTTAGCAGCTTAAAACACCATAAATTTGTTACCTTACCATCCTAGAAGTCAGAAGTCATCAGTGAATCCTTAAGGGATATGTTCCTTCCAGCAGCCCTTTCCAGCTCCCAGGCGATGCCTACATTGTTCAGCTCCTGCCTTCTGCCTCTGTATTCAAAGCTATGCCACAGCATCTTCACGGGTTTCTCTCTCCATCTCTGCTTTTGTCACCACATTGCCTTTTGTGCTATAGGAATTCTTATAATTACATTAGACTGGCCCTGACAGATATTCCAAAATAATCTTCCCATCTCAAAATCCTCAATCACAAAGTCTCTTGCCATAATTGCATGTGTTAACATGTTCCAGGAATTGGGATGTGGAATCTTGGGGAAACCATCGTTCAGCCTACCACAGCTCACTCCTGCTCTGCCTCAGTCATAGAGCAGTGGTTCTCAACTCAGACAATTTTGTCCCCCTGGGGATATTTGACAATGTCTGGAGACATTTTTGTGACAATTGAAGAGGGTGCTGGCATCTAGCAGGCTGAGGACAGGATGCTGTTAAACATTCCACAGTGTATAGGACATACCCCCTCAAAATGCCAATAGTGCTAAGGCTGAGAAACTCTAATGTGAGTCCTTTAGACCTTAAGGAAAAAGAATCACACTGATGCATACCAGAGTATTCAGTACCAGATTTAGATGTGTCTTCACAAGACTGTCTTCATGGTATTGAGGAAAAATAAATTTAGTCCTAGAGTTCTTTGTAAGCAAAACTACCAGTTGAGTGTATGTGCTGGGACAGGGGCATTTTTAAACCTGAAAACACTTGTAAAATCCATTTCTTCCCTCTTACATTCATATAAAAAATATCGTTTGGAGTGATATTCTGAAAAAACACAAGGAGTTCAGAAAATTAAGAGCATTGACAACAACAGATAGAGATTGAATATGAGCCAGGGCATATGAAAAAAGCTAGAGAAAGTGAATGAAAACAAATCCATTATGGCTTGATGGACATAAAATTTTCACTCAAGAGGACACTATAAATTTAAAAATCACCAGCTCATAGATATAAATATTTAAAGTCACATGAATATTGCTTAAAGTTGGCTGGGTGTGGTGTCGTATACCTGTAATCGCAGCAACTTAGGAAATAGAGGCAGGAGGATTGAAAGTTTGAAGCTAGAGGCAGCCTGTGTAACTTAGTGAGATCCTGTCTCAAAGGGAAGAAAAGTGGGGGCTGGGGATGCAGCCCAGTGGTAGAGCACTTGCAAAGTATGTGTGAGGCCCTGGGTTCAACCCCCAAATACTATTTACTCATATATATGCATATATATGTGCATGTATACATTTAATTGTGAATATGTATATATACATGTGTGCGTATATATGTATATGTGTGTGTATATATGTGTGTGTGTGTGTGTGTATATATATATATATATATATAATATATATATGTTGTATATATACAGAGAGAGAGAGAAAGAAAGAGAGAGACAGACAGACACCAAGACCCTCATAGGGTTTCGATGGCTGATTCTTTTGGGATTGCTTCAGGATTGGATTGCCACGTCCTTCTCTCATTTTTGTGGTGCTGGGGATTGAACCTAGGTCCTCAGAGAGTACAGAGCAGAGCTTATCAACTGAGCTAAACCCCAGCTCATATATATATACACTTATATGGTTTAAAGTTATGCCACGAGGCCACCAGAGGAATAAAAACAGAAATATAGCATTGGCACTGAAGAGAGATCATTTTATGCCCTACTGTACGATTAGATTTTTCTCAACTTTGGAATGTATCACTTGTATAATAAAACCAAACTAGATTAAGAATATCTATTTAAAAAATAAAATTCTGAATCTCTGTGATCTTGAATATGCAGTGAATCTTTATAAGTTTCCTTTGTTTATTATCTCAAAGAAAGGAAGAGAATTGGATGCAACCACATGTCAACAAAAGAGAACTGTTGCACAAATTATTATAGATTAACTCTATTATGTAGTTATTAAAATAACTCTTATTGAAAACTAATGCAGATATATGAAAAATGTTAGGAAATAATGTCAAATAAAAATGTATGCATATTTCATAAAATTACTCCTATTTCCAAAAAGGCTGGAAGGGAATTATCCCAATGACAGCAGGCTTGTGTTGGAGTAATGGTGCTATAGATAACACATAATAAAGGCTTTCATTTTTTTTAAACCTTTTCCTCATGTTCCATCTGTAATGTTACTTTTATGATTAAAAAGCAGTTTCTCTTAAAGAGAATAGGAACATAATGTTTTTAGAGAGCTCAAAGACGTCAAGGCCCAGACTCTGGCAGTTCTTTTTTGGAGGAGGGCCCTCTATCTCTTCTTGAATAGGAGATTGGAAAATTACTACCTTCTTGTTAAAACAGAGAGCCACAGGGGTCCTATCAACAAACAACATCTGTAGTTATCTTTTTTCTCAGGATAAATTGAAAAATAAATTTGGGAGCCAGAGCATGTGTGCTTGTCTATTGTGTGAGTCAGGATGCTCCAAACTGGAATATAATTTGACTAAGAAAGATCAGTGGATTTTTAGTAGGAAATGCAAGGTTAGGCTC
Organism: Pedetes capensis; assembly: GCA_007922755.1. Lineage (NCBI taxonomy): Eukaryota > Metazoa > Chordata > Mammalia > Rodentia > Pedetidae > Pedetes > Pedetes capensis. The sequence goes on along the minus strand of VMDO01005809.1, from coordinate 81,386 downwards.
TCAGAAGTTCTAAGATATTTTGATCCAGATTATTCTGAAGTTGTGGAGATTTTCAGCAGCTTCTGGGATGGATTTGAGCAGAATATTGATTGACAATAATTTAACATGATAATGTGGCCAAGGAGAAGGTGATAGAGGCTGTGTAGCAGACACTGCTGGTGCTTCTCAAAAACCTCTTTGCCTCCTTCTATAATAATAGAAACTTCCAATTTTTCTTAGATAGGCATAGAATTTTTCAGAAGAAATGACTACATTTTCCACTCTCTTGAAGCTGACGGGGCGATAAGACAGAGTTCTAGCCAATGAGATGTAAGCAGAAGGTCACATGCCATTTCTGAGACACATCACTATAGGGGCAGACAGCCTTTATCTCTGCCTGTCTTCCTTATTTGTGACTGAAGTGTGACAACTAGACTGGTGGCCTTAGGGACAGAAGCTATACAGCCTAGCAGCAACATAGTAGGTCTTGCCCTTCTGCTTGGCTGAGGCCCTATACAAATACTAGAGCTCAGGCAGTAATGCAAGTGATGGGGAACCACTGTAAGTACAGATTAAGCTTTGCTCACTTACCTGCCACTCATCTCCTGTTGTGTGTCCTGGTTCCTAACAGGCCATGTCCAATTGGGGACCCCTGCTGTAAGAGAAAGGGAAGATAGAAGATATGAAGGGAAACCAAGGAAATTGTGGGACCATTAGCCTCACAATAGTCAAGAGGCCCTGAATAGCCACCACGTTTTCAACATAGAATATTCATAACATGCCTGGACAATAATCTCATTTTATCAGGCTACAGAGAGACTTTTGGCAGCCAGTGTGAAACCAGTGGTGTGTCCTGAGATTCAGAGCCAGAAGGTATTCAAAGAAGACCAGGTGTTCTGTAGGCCCAAGCTTTTATCCCCTTTATTCCCAAGCAGTTCACACACAATCTCATCGCCCACCTGGCTGGCGCCATTTCCAGGCGTTTTTCAAACTACTGCTACTCTCCCCCAAATTAATTACCAGGATGTCATATTCTCAGTGCTCTGGCTTTCTTGGCCTCTGTGGTTCCCCCTTGTATTTGTGTGGTCAAAAATAAGAGAAGCATCTGAAACTGTTGCTTTGAGCAAGAAGCTTGGATTGTTTGTGCATTTCTTGAACCATTTTTCATTCTTTGAGAGTTTACTGTCTCAAAGCAGGTACTTGTAGTGTCTGAGGAGCAGATACTCAAAACCTATCTCTTGTGATGGCTGAGCCAACAGCCCTACTCCAAGGTCCATGTTCCCCTGTCGGTGGGATACACATTTCCAACTTTGTCACAGGCCCCTTTCCTCCATCACTATTTTCATGAGTTTTGCACACTTATGAAGGAGTGAAAGGGAGTCTACCTTTCCTGGCAAAGTAACTTGACTTTTGAGAAGAAATACTACAAATTACTGGGTGTTTGGGTGAGGTTGTGTTTTTCAGCCATACAAATATCCTGATGCTGTTATGGGCAGAGATATTACTGTTATGGGCAGAGATATTACTGTATATTACTGTTTCTCAAAGGAGTAAGAGGAAAGCAGTCTTCCATGCATGTTTTGAGATTTTTTTCTAGCTCTTCACCTTCTGGCTGACACTGGATGGCCCAGCGTGGCTCCTCAGCACTGTGATTCTGAGTGCTGAGATGCCAAGACCAGCCTGTGCAAGGGCTTAGGCAACAGGGTTAGAGGTGCAAATGGATCTCTGAGCCTCTAGAGTTTCTGCATTGTCTTCCCAAATGGCATTAGTAATCATATGGTGGGGTGTGTTTAGGTGCCCCATCTGGCCGGGTCAGGAATCATTCACACCTTTGGTTAGGGGCACAGGACTCCAGCCACCATCTTGAAAGCTGCCCTGGAAAAGGAAGCCCCTGAGGAGCCCCTGGTGCCAGGTGCTGGTGCTCAGGCCTGTGTTGGTGAGAGGACAGAGAGGATGGCTATGAGTGCCCTCAGGCCTATTGGGCCTTATCATCTTCTGTAGTCTCAGGAGCCTTGGAGCACATTAAAAAAATCCTCTCATGTCCTGGAACATGCCAGTCCACTGACAAATGGACGGTTTTCCAGGGCCAGCACTGAACGTGCCATCCAACGGCTGTTAGAAAGAATCTGGGCTTCCTTTCCCTGCTCTTCCACTGTCTCCTCACTGTATGAGGCAAGGGTGAGCCACAGGCCATGATGGAAACACTCTCAAAGGCTTCCCCGAGGCCAGGCAAATAGGGGAGCCACCTGCTCAGGCTCCTGGCTTCACCCTTTGTCTTAGGAAAAGGCTCAACCTGTCAGTGGACTGGTGTCTGGGGAACATGAGAGGCCAGGAAGAAACCTCAGAAGATTCTGAGGCTATAGGGCAACAACCCAGTACCCATCACCTGCTCACCCATGCGACAGGACAGGGACAGGTTTGTCCTTACCAGCAGGCGGGGTCAGCCCCTGGCTCTCAGCTCCTATTAGTAACTTTCAGAGGCAGAGCTGAGAACAGAACCCCAGCCCCTGCTCAGCGCCTTTCTAGAGCCCTGAAAAGGTACTAATGCTGGGAAAAACCCATGAAGCACATGGCGTGTCATACAGAAACCCCTTTATAAACATAAAACTCTCGATAAACCTCAGGCTCTTGTATTTCTAAATTACCAAAGTCATGCCTCATGGTGGCATCATGTGCTTTCTCAGCTAGAAACACTCCCACCTGTCCTTATCTTCACTTCTTGGCTAAATGCTGATTTCTGGGTACATGGTTATTTAATCAGTTAGGAAACCATGGTAGGCATAGAGGTCAAGTTAGATTTGCTGAGTATCAAGAAATCTTTGAATACTAGTCCTCAAAGAAATTAGTCTTTTGAATTTTGAGCCTGTGCCAGAATTTCAGAATTGATAGAGAATTTGAGAGAAGAAAGATTGGATTTGTGGATGAAGTTGTCAAGCAGGGGATAATGACTGGCTAGAGCAGGCCATGGCGACTGCAAGGACTCAGCTGGGTTTTGTTCTCCAGCAAACAATTGGTCATGACTGGGATCATTCACTGTGAAAGAAGCCAAATGACATTAACAAACTGCTGGACTCAGCAATCGGGTCTGATTCATCTTGAGACTGTTACTTTTTTTCCCACAGGGCTTTATTCAGAGTTATTCAGGGGACCTATAGAAGAATGTGAGCCTGGAATTTAGGGGTAGTTATATAAGAGGGATGGTCAAGTAAAAAAAGATGGGAGCAGCAATGGGGCCCTGTGGAGAGAAGAATTTCCAAGCTGATCTGTGTTCTTGTGTAAGAGTCCTGCACAGAGTTCATGTCCAAGAGCCACGAGGGAGGACCTGAAGGGCAAGGAAGACAACTAAATGCAGGGGGACCCTACAGGGTGGGGAGGCAGACCATTTTGGAGAAATAGGTAATGGTGTATCTGGAAAGAGTCAGATGGGAAAAGGGCTGGAGAGAAGCAGGGCCTGGAGTTATCTTGCACCGGCTAGAAGCTGAGCATTGTGCCACATGGGCTGGATGTTGAAGTGGGATAAAAATCTTGAAATTATTGCTGAATGCGTCATCATTCTTTCCATCCTTCTGGTCACATCTGCTCCTTCTTCCCACTCAGACTGTAGCTGGACCACTTGGTTGCCTTAGCCTCAAAGAAGGGTGATTGCAGCCGAAACACAGTGAAAATAAATCTTCTAAGTCTTAAAAGCCTTGGACCTGAAGGCAATCAAAAAAATAAAACCAATTCAAAACTCAAACAAAATGTACAGAGAGCAGGAGGAGGGGGCAGCACTTCTAAAGGCTGAGCCTGCATGGTGAGTGGGATCAAAAAAGGGGTTTGTGTGTCGATGCTGGTGGGAGCCCTGAACTGGCCCCACCCAGAGCCCTGTGACAGAAACCCAATAGGCCAGGGTATTTGAGAACTCACGCCTTCTTTTCCTCAAAGCTCAGGGGACAAACCAGCATGCTGGGGAAGAGCAGACCAAGGTGCACAGAGGCACAGCACAGAGCATTGCTGCACCTGGAGGTGCCTTTTCAGATGGGAGGAAGAGGAGTCTGTCACCCATCCCTGCATGGGGTGATGAGCAGGTGCAGCCATAGGGCGTGTGGCCCCGTGAGCACCGACATGAACAGCTGAATGCCAGGGGGCTCCTAGCCCCTCACAGATGCCTCAGTGCTTCTCCATCACCACTCCCACCCCCCAAAGTTGGCTGTGTTTTGTCTGTCAACTGGCAGAGTGAGGACTTGAAATGAAAACTAAGTTGTCTGTGGGCTAAGTTTAATATATGCTATAATACATTGCCTGTAGCCATACCCTGCCTGCAGCCATAGCACTGTGGCATCCGATCCCATCAGATCTCGGAAGCTAAGCAGTATTAGGCCTGGTTAGTACTTGGATAGGAGACCACTAGACATGTGAGAAGGACCCAGCAACCCACTCCCAAAAATCAATCCACCATTGAAAACCCTGTGAATAGTAGAGAAGCACTGACAATAGTGTTTCACCTGTTGTATGTAGGGTCACTATGAGTCAGACACTGACTCATCTAACAACAGCAGCAGCCATACCACTGTGGTGTCTGATCCTGTCAGATCTCAGAAGCTAAGCAGGGTCAAGCCTGGCTAGTGCTTGGATGGAAGACCACCTGGGAATACCAGGTGCTGTAGGATTGGGAGAAGGACCCAGAAGTCTATTCCCCAAAAACAATCTGCCATTGAAAACCCTATGAATAGCAGAGAGGCACTGATAATAGTGTTTAGCCTGTTTTATGTAGGGTCACTATGAGTCAGACACCAATTTGATGGCACCTAACAACATGATATGTTATGTATTCCTAATGTTGTTTAGAAAGGGTTATTATCTTTATGTACAGACAATCAAACAAGGCTCAGAAAAGCATTATAAATCATTCAATAATTCCTACAATTAGTCAATAGACCTGAGTCTTTTGTAAGCATTAGACACTGCAATGACCATTTGTATTAGTTTTCTATTGCTACATAACAGATTACCATGTTTAACTGCTTAAAACCTACTTATTCACTAGCTCTCAGTGCTGTTGGTCTGGTACAGCGTAGCTGGGTTCTATACTCAAGGGTGTCACAAGACTGAAATCATGGTGTTGGATGGGTGTGATGAGTGATTACCTGGAGGCTCTGGGGAAATAGATGCTTCTAAATTCATTCTTGTTGGCACAATGCAATGCCAGTAGTTGTAGGACTGAGGTCCCCATTTCCTTTCTGGCTGTCAGCAGGTGATCACTCAGACCTAGAGGCTGTTCCAGTTCCTCTCCATCTTCAAGCTTTGAATATCTCCTTCATCATCTGCAGACAGCTAGAGAAAAACATGCCTTAAAGCCTCAGATGATCAGATCAGCCCCTGTTTTAAAGTCATCTGATTTGGGATTTCAATTACATCTGCAAAAATCTCTGGATAACAGTCACTAAATGGGCATTTATTTAAGTAACTGGGAGAATGTGTACATCAGGGGCTGGGTGTTGTTTCGAGCTGTTAAAATGTGATAATTTGTTACATTGCTGTTGTTGTTGGGTGCCATCGAGTCAGGTCCAACTCATAGCAACATAAATGGTCATTAGTGTCTAGAATCCTGTCTACTACTCAGCTATTTTGGAGGACAATGGTGAATAAAGCAACTAAGGTGGATTTTTCATTATAGTTATAGATACAGACTTTAAACAAGTGTACAAAGAAATTAGCAAGCTCATTACAGTCCATGGCCAGTGACAGGAAGGTGATGTCATAGGCCTCTGGGAGACATTGCCTGAGTTTTCATGCAGAGAGAGAACCAGCAGTAGATCAGTCCTTCTCCTGCTCCTTCTCCTTGTCCGGTGGAAACAGGTGCAGGGGTGTGCTACAGTCATCCAGTCAGCTGAGGCCACACCAAGACTAACATTTCCAGAGCCTGGGCATCTGTAGGGCCACCAACTGACTCCTAGGCTCACCTGCACCCACCATGTGCTCTTGCAGGCCACCAGGTTCCTGGAAGAACTCTGATCTCAGAACAAAGACCCTGGGATACAGAAGGCCCTGGAGTACCCCTCTGTGTCCACCCCCAGACCAGAGGTGGAAATGAGAGGTAGAATGGGAGTCATACCCGACAGGTGTGCTTCAGGACTCCACAGCTAAGGAAACTCAACTCTGAAAGGAAAGCTGTGTTGGCAAGATGCCCATGGTGCATCCACCTTCTCTGCCCCCTGCCCTCCTGACATTACCCTGCTGCAGAATATCTGTGGCACCCTGCCATGCTTCTGAGCCCAGCAAGGAACTGTAGTGGGTGGGATTTCTGCACCATCTTAGCAATGCTGCAGGGAAAGGAGGTGGAAGCTCCTGTCACCCACCAAGAAGACGGGCACAGGGCTCACTGGGAAAAGGTGTCCCTGGGATGAGATTAATGACTCCATCCTATATCAGACTTGTCAGGAAGATTTTTAGGGAAAAGTTGTAAATGCATGTGCAAGATGCTGGCAAGGGCTGAACAGGCCTAATTACTTGAGTGAAAGTTGACATGGTAGCTGTTACGTTAAATGTAAAAAGTGTGTGCAAAGGATCCTTGGGTCTGCATGTCCACCGAGCCCTCTTACCTGTGAAGCCTCTAGTACAGTCTGCTTTTCACTGAGAAAGTGACCAGCAGGGAGGGAAAAGAGAAGACAGTCCTTGACCTCAAGGAGCTCCGAATATATAGAATGGGATGAGCTGCAGCCTCTGAATTTGTTAGAGATCAGCCAAGCAATGAGTTCTATCAGCTTTGTCTTTAGCACCTGTCCCAGATCCAGCCACTTCTCTCCATGTCCACTGCTCCTCTCCTAAGTCAACCGGTTGCCAAGGTCCACCTGCAGGAGCTCTCCAAATGAGCAGTTTGTTTCCTCTCTACCCAGCACTGAATGATATTCCCCATGCTTTGTTCTTGTTGTTAGGTGCCATAGAGTCAGGTCCAACTCACAGTGACCTTATGTACAACAGAAGGAAATACTACTGGCACTGTGTCATGCCAGCACTATTGTCAGTGCTTCTCTGCTATTCTTAGGGTTTTCAATGGCAGATTGTTTCAGGAGTGGGTTGCCAGGTCCTTCTGTCTAGCCTGCAGCACCTGGCAATCTCAGGTGGTCTCCCATCCAAGTACTAACTAGGCCGACCCTACTTAGCTTCTGAGATCAGGCAGGATCAAATGCTAGGGTGCTATGGCTGCAAGCACATTTTCACACAGAACCCATGGAATATGTAAAACAGAGATATCACACCTCTTCTTACAGCCTTCTTTGCCTCCTTTCTCCACTGAGAACATAACCTGCCCTTGAACATGGACATCTTAACCATATTGGTTTTTCCAATACATGTGCATCACATTTCTCTAGGTATTTCTTATTTTTTCTTCTTTTTATGTCAAATATATTAAAACATAACTTTGACACAATAAAATTCTAGCCTCTTAGAAATTCTGATAAATGTATATGGTTAGATAACCATCATTACCATCAAGCAATAGAATATTTCCATCACTTCAAAATTTCGCTCAAGTCACCTTCTAGTCAATTCCGTTCTTGATTCTCAAACCTTGTATGTTTGCTTTTTCCTGAATGCCATAGAAATGGAACATCGTGTTTAGCTGTTGTGTTTTGTTTCTTTCACTTAGCATAATGCTATTGAGGTTCAGCCATGCTGTATGTGCATTAATAGTTCATTATGTTTTAGTGCGAATACTGCATTGTCTGATTGTATTACAGTTTATCCATTCATCCTTGAATGGACATTTGAGTTATTTCAAGGCAATTTAAGTCTATTGTGAATACAAGTACATGACCTTTGAATATAAGATTTTATAAGAATATGTTTTCATTTCTCTTGAGTGAATGCCTAGGATCAAAATTGCTGGGTGTTAAGTGCACGTTTAATATTATCAAAATATTTCCAATATGCTCTACTATTTTTTCTAGCTTTAATTTTTACATATTCTCACCAGTACTTTGTATTGTGGTTTTTGCTTATTTTTTGCACTACTGGGGAGTGGAGCCCAAGACCTCACACATATTTTTGCAGGTGCTCTACCACTGAGCCACATCCCCAGCCTGTTTTTAACTTACTATCAAGGCAGGCCCCACACGTCTGTCAATTTGCCGCACTGTGGGGGCTTGTGTGTTGCAATGAGGCTGAGAGCTTTGCCACTGTAACCTCGGACATGAGCAAGGTTACCCATGGTGGACAGGTTTTCAGCTGAGCTTCCAGACTAAGACAGACTATGGAGTAGGACCTGGCAAGCCACTCCTGAAACAACTAGCCATTGAAAACCCTATGGATAGCAAAGAGACACTGTCAGATATAGTGCGGGAAAATGAGCCCCTCAGATTGGAAGGCACTCAAAAGACTACTGGGGAAGAGTTGCCTCCTCAAAGTAGAGTCTACCATGATAATGGAAATGTAGTAAAGCCCCAGGGACCTCCATTTGCTGATGTGGCATGACTCAAAATGAGGAGAAACAACTTTAAACATCCATTAATAATTGGAACATGGAATGTACATAGTATGAATCTAGGAAAATTAGAAATCGTTAAAAGAGAAATGGAGCGCATAAACATTGACATTCTAGGCATCAGTGAGCTAAAATGGACCAGCACAGGCCATTTTGAGTCAGACAATCATATGGTCTACTATGCTGGGAATGATAAACTCAAGAGAAATGGAGTTGCATTCACCATCAAAAAAGACATTTCAAGATCTGTCATGAAATACGATGTTGTCACTGATAGAATAATATCCATTCACCTACAAGGAAGGCCAGTTAATATGACTATTATTCAAATTTATGCACCCAGCACTAAGGCCACAGATGAAGAAAGGGAAGACTTCTATCAGCTTCTGCAATCTGAAATAGATCAAACATGCAATCAAGACATACTGATAATCACTGGTGACTGGAATGCAAAGATTCGAAACAAAGAAGAAGGCTCAGTAGTTGGAAAATATGGTCTTGGTGACAGAAACGAAGCTGGAGATCACATGATAGAATTTTGTCAGACCAATGACCTTTTCATTACAAATACATTTTTCAACAACATAAATGGAGACTATACACATGGACTTCACCAGATGGAACATACAGGAATAAAATTGACTACATATGTGGAAAGAGATGAGGGAAAAGCTCTATGCAAAATGTCAAAACAAGACCAGGTGCTGACTGTGGATCAGACCATTAACTTCTCATATGCAAGTTCAAACTGAAGCTGAAGAAAATTAGAACAAGTATACGAGAACCACGGTATGACCTTGAGTATATTCCACCTGAGTTCAGAGACCACCTGAAAAATAGGTTTAATGTATTAGACACAAATGATAGGAGAACAGAAGAGTTGTGGCATGACATAAAAGATGTCATTCAAGAAGGAAGCAAAAAGTTCTTAAAAAGACAAGAAAAAAAAGAAAAGACCAAATTACATGTCAAAAGAGACAGTAGAACTTGCCCTTGAACATTGAGCAGCTAAAGCAAAAGGAAGACATGATGAAGTTAAGGAACTAAACAGAAGATTTCAGAAGGCAGCTCGAGAAGACAAAACAAAATATTATAATGACATGTGCAAGGAGCTGGAGGTAGAAAACCAAAAGGGAAGAACACACTCTGTGTTTCTCAAGCTTAAGGAAGTGAAGAAACAATTCAAGCCTCGAGTGGCAATAGTGAAAGATTCTACAGGGAAAATATTAAATGATGCAGGAAACATCAAGAGAAGATGGGAAGAATACACAGAGTCATTATACAAGAAATAATTGGTAGATGACCAACCATTCGCAGAGGTTGCATATGAAGAGGAACCAATGGTGTTGAAGGATGAAGTGGAAGCTGCCTTAAAAGAACTGGTGAACCACAAGGCTCCAGGAATTGAGGGGATACCAATAGAGATGTTTCAACAAACAGATGCAGCACTGGAGGTGTTAACATGTTTATGCCAACAGATTTGGAAAACAGCTACTTGGCCAACTGACTGGAAGAGATCCATATTTGTGCCTATTCCCCAAAATGGGGATCCAACTGAATGTGCAAACTATCGGACTATATCATTAATATCACACATTAGCAAAATTCTACTAAAGATCATTCAGAAGTGACTGCAGCAGTATATAGACAGGGAGTTACCGGAAAATCAAGCAGGATTCAGAAGAGGGTGGGGAACCAGGGACATCATTGCTGTTGTCAGGTGGATATTAGCTGAAAGCAGAGAATATCAGAAAGATGTCTATCTATGTTTTATTGACTATGCAAAAGCATTTGATTGTGTGGATCATAACAAATTATGGATAACACTTTGGAAAATGGGAATACCAGAACACCTAATTGTGCTCATGAGAAATCTGTACATGAACCAGGAGGCAGTTGTTAGAATAGAACAAGGAAACACAGCCTGGTTTAAAGTTGAGAAATGTGTGCATCAGGACTGCATACTTTCACCCTATCTCTTCAATTTATATGCTGAGCAAATAATCCCAGAAGCTGGACTTCATGAGGAAGAACACGGCATCAAGATTGGAGGAAGACTCATTAACAACCTGCGTTATGCAGATGACACAACTCTGCTTGCTGAAAGTGAAGAGGATTTAAAACATTTACTGATGAAGATCAAAGATCATAGCCTTCAATTTGGGTTACAACTACACATCAACAAAACAAAAATCCTTACGACTGGGTCAGCACGCAACTTCACAATAAATGGAGAAAAGATTGAGGTTGTCCAAGATTTTGCTTTGCTTGGCTCTATAATCAACACCCGTGGAATCAGCAGTCAAGAAATCAAAAGATGCATTGCTCTAGGAAATGCTGTGTCAAAAGATCTCTTTAGAGTATTGAAAAGCAAAAATGTCACATTGAAGACGAAGGTACATCTGACTCGTGCCATGGTATTTTCAGTGGCATAATAAGGTTCTGAAAGCTGGACATTGAACAAGAGAGACAGAAAAAGAATTGATGCTTTTGAATTGTGGTGCTGGAGACGTCTACTGAATATACCATGGACTACCTAAAGGACCAACAAATCTGTCCTAGAAGAAGTACAACCAGAGTGCTCCTTGGAAGCAAGAATGGCCAGACTGTGTCTTACATATTTCGGACATGTAGTGAGTAGAGAACAATCCCTGGAAAAGGACATCATGTTTGGGAGATTGGCAGGTCAATGCAAAAGAGGAAAACCCTCCACCAGATGGATTGACACAGTGTCTGCAACAATGGGCTTAAACATAAATAAGATCCTGTGCCTGGCACAGAATTGGGAAGTGTTTCTATCTGCTGTACATAGAGTCGCTATGAGTCAGACTCGACTTGACAGCACCTAACAAAAACAACATCAAGGCAGTGCTGGGCTGGGATTTGGCTTGGTTGGTAGAGTGCTGCTCTGCAGGCTTTGAGTTCTCAAGTTCAATTCCCAGCACCACAAAAATGGCAGAAGGATGTGGCAATCCACTCCCGAGACAACTTTGAAAAAATCAGCCATTGAAATATAAGGGTCTCACTATGAATTGGACATGACTCAGCAGCACCTAACAACATAAGGGTCGCTGTACGTTGTTCAACTCCTGCAGCCATATCCCTGTGCAATTCGATCCTGTCAGATCTGGGAAGCTAAGCAGGATTGGGCCTGGTTAGTACTTGAATGGGAAACTGCCTGGTAACACCATGTTCTGTAGGCTTGGGAGATGGACCTTGCAACCCACTCCCAAAACTCAATCCTCCATTGAAAACCCTATGAACAGCAGAGAAACACTGACAATAGTGTTTCACCTGTGTACATAGGGCTGCTATGAGTTGGATACTGACTTGACGGCACCTAACAACAACAACAACAAATCAAGGCAGTCTCACTAAATTACGCAGAGTGCCTCTGGCCTCAAACCTGTGATTCTTCCTGCCTTCACCTCCCATGTTGCTAGGATTAAAGGCATAAGCTACTGTGCTCAGCTTTTCTTTTCTTTTCTTTCTTTTTCTTTTTTTTTTTTTTTTTTTTTTTTTTTTTTTTTTTTTTTTTTTTTTTTTTTTTTTTTTTTTTTTTTTTTTTTTTTTTTGGTTTTTGAGACAAAGTCTCTCAAATTATGGTCCAGGATGGATGCAAACTCAAGATCCTCCTGCCTCAGCCTCCCAAGGGCTGGGATTACAGAGATACACACATGCCTGGCAAGGTTTTTTCTTCCTAACCTTCTTCTGTAGATAATGACTATTGGTGCTAAGATTTTTTTGTGTGTGGTATTGGAGGGTGGAACCCAGGGTCTTGTGTACTCTTTTCAAGTGCTCTACCACTGAGCTGCACCTCCTGTCCTTTGTATAAAATTTTTAAAAATTGAGTTAGGACCTTGCTAAATTACACAGACTGCCTCTGGCCTTGAACTTGAGATCCTCCTGCATGTGCCACCCAAATCACTGGGATTATAGTGTTTGTCACAGCAGTCAGCTGATACTAAGCATTTTTTAATGTATCTTTTCATTGGTGAAGTGTCTCCAAATCTTTTACGTGTTTTTTGTGTATATGACTTTATTATTGAATTATTCTGGATAAAGTCCTTTATCATTCCACAATTATTTCTCAGTTTCTTATGTTTTCAGCTAGAGTTTTTATAATTTAAAATTTTGCACTTATATCTAGGATCAATTTCAAGTTGAATTTTATAAAAGGTGTGAGATAAGAGTCAAGAGACTAGGCTGTTCTTTCTTTTTTTATTGGAAAAATTTTAATGTACAACTTAATGTGATTCATTCTGACATGCATGTCATTGTGACTTTCCATATATGGGTTTCATTGTACATTGCACAGATAAATTCCCTCTTACCCTCTTGTGCACTTCCTTCCTCCATCCCACCCCCCATCAAAGGCTTCTCATCCGATTGCACGTCTTTTTGTGGGAATATTTTTCTATATATCCTTGGATCCCAATTATATTTAAGGTCGAAACTTTAGTGATCTATCTTTTTACATTGTCAGTAATATTACATGAATTTTCTAGCCCATTTGAATTATTACCATTCTTTGGTGTTATTGGTATTATTATTATAATTTCCCAAACTATTAAAGTTGGGCTGTTTACTTTGAGGTTGCCCTATCTCCCATTCCACACTCCTTCTTGTACCTTCTTTCCCTTTCATCTCCCATCATTTCTTCCTTTTACTACATCCCTCCCTCCTGTCTGCTCCCAAAATTGTCTCTTCTCCACTAAGTTGACTTTGGCATTTTATTATGTTCCAATTTCTGTGTAGGATTTTTTCCTTCTTTTAATTTTGATTCAGCTCCCACGTATGAGTGAGAACATGTGGTATTTCTCTTTTTGGGCTTGTGTTCATTCATTTAAAATAATTTTCTCCAATTCCATCCATTTTACTGTGAATGATATTATTTCATTTTTTTGATTGCTGAGTAGTATTCCCTTATGTATATGTACCATGGGAGAAGGACCTGGCAACCCACTCCCAAAAATCAACCCGCCATTGAAAACCCTATGAACAGCAGAGAAGCACTGACAATAGTGTTTCGCCTGTTGTACATAGGGTTGCTATGAGTCGGACACCGACTCAATGGCACCTAACAACAACAACAACAACAACATATGTACCACAGATTTTTTATCCATTCTTCTGTTGATGGGCACTTTGGTTGATTCCATACCCTTGCAATTGTGAAAAGTGCTGCATTGAACATGGAGATGCGGGTGTCTCTGTGATATGACTCATCTACCTTTGGGTAAATTCCCAATAGTGTTATAGCTGGGTCATATGGTAGATCTATTTTTAGTTTTTTAAGATATCTCCATATTGATTTCCAAAGTGGTTGGACTAATTTACAGCTCCAGCACCAGTGTAAGAGGGTTCCCTTTTCTCCACAACCTCACCAGCATTTGTTGTTATTTGTTTTATTGATCTTGGCTATTCTTACTTGTGTAAAGTGGAATCTCAGAGTTGTTATAATTTGCATTTCTTTAATGGCTAGGGATATTGAGCATTTTTTCATGTGTTTCATAGCTTTACGGGCCTCTTCATTTGAGAACAGTCTGTTCAGTTCCTTTGCCCAATTCTGCATTGGGTTGTTTTCTTGGGTATTTTTTTCTTGAGTTCTTTATAAATTCTGGAAATTAGACCTCTGTCTGACGTATAGGATGCAAAGATTTTTTTCCCATTCAGTGGGGATTTCCTTAACTCTGTTGATTGTTTCCTTTGCTGTACAGAAGCTTTTTAAATTTCATGTAATTCCATTTACCTATTCTTGTTTTAATTTCTTGAGCAATTAGAGTCCCATTAAGGAAATACTTTCCTATGCCTATATGTTGTAGCATATTGCCTATCCTATCTTCCATTAATTTTGAAGTTTCTGGTTTTATGTTGAGGTCTTTTATCCATTTTGAGTTAACTCTTGTGCATATTGAGAGATGTGGGTTGATTTTCATTTTTCTGCAAGCAGATATCCACGTTTCCCAGCATGATTTATTGAAAAGGCTATCCTTTTTCCAATTTATTTGCTTTGCTCCTTTGTCAAAAATCAGGTGGCTATAAATGTGTTGAAATATTTCTGTATCTTCTATTCTGTTCCACTGGTCTTCAGGCCTGTTTTTGTGCCAGTACCAAGCTATATTTGCTAATCCTGCCCTATTGTTTTTGTTGTTAGGTATGGTCGAGTCCCTATCTGACTCATAGCCACCCTACGTATAACAGGCAGAACACTATAGTCAGTGCTTCTCTGCTATGCATAAGGTTTTCAATGGCCAATTGAGTTTTGGGAGTGGGTTGCTAGGTCCTTCTCCCAAGCCTACAGCACCTGGTGTTCCTAGGCGGTCTCCTATCCATGTACTAACCAGGCCCAACCCTGCTTAGCTTTCCAGATCTGATGAGATCGGACACCACAGGGCTATGGCTGCAGGCCCACTGCCCTGTAGTATAGATTAAAGTTAGAGATTGTGATTCTACCTGCACTAGGTTTGCAGCTTAAGAGTGTTTTGGCTACATGTGGTCTTTTGTGATTCCATATGAATTTTTGGATCATTTTTTCTATTTCTGTAAAGTCTGTCATTGGAATTTTAATGGGGATTGCATTAAATCTATAGATTGCTTTTGGTAGGATAGCCGTTTTACTATATTGATTCTCCCGATTCCGGAACAGGGAAGGTCCTTCCACCTTTTAGTATCCTCTGCGATTTCTTTCTTTAGTGTTTTGAAATTTTCCTTGTAGAGGTATCGGGGTTCAGCTCCAGCTCTACTATGGCCTTGGGGCCTTGCCCTGACACCAGTAATGTCCCAGGACCCTTAGGGTTAGGGCAAGAGCTTGGCTGGTGATGCCAAAGGAAGGATTTCAGGAGCCTTCTTAACAAAACAGGATAGGAACTTTTATTGAGTTATTCCTCCAAAGAGGAGCAACCAGCAAGCAGCCTTTTAAAAGTGGCAGCTCAAAAGCTAGCAGCATGGAATGCTGCTGCTTCAATGGTGCTATAGCTTTAAGATGTTATGCTAATCAGCTCTGGTGGTATCTGGATGGCACTGGAGGTCTGCTGGTCTTGCCTCTCACAGCTTGCCACCTTTATCCCCTCTTTCCCAGGCTTGGGAGGAATTGGGGAACTCTTTGTGTCTTGCTAGGTGCCTTTGGCTCTTTGGGGCCCCTGAGCTTGACACGGAGTCTTGCTTGAAGTTCTGCCACAGGATTAGGGTGTGTTGGTTCAAGGTGATGAGGTCTGGGTAGCAGGTGGAGAACAATAGGGTAACAACAAGAGGGGGGCCAAGGGGTGGTCAGTGGCCTACTTATATGGCTTTTGGGAAAAGGGAGCATGCCAGGAGGTAGCCAATCAGAGTGCATTCCCTGACAGGTATGTCAGTTTACCTGCCATACCTGCCAGGAGGGGCAGTTATATAAAGAAGGTGAATTTGGGGTGTAATTTGGATAGGTGGGTTGCTCACAGGCCAATCAGTAGGCTTCCCCTATTGACCAATCAAGGAGGTCCTGATGGCCAATCAAGGTGGAGATGGCTGCATCACAGCTGGCCTGGTCAGGAGCCATCTTTCATCATTTGATGGGAGGGGGAGGAATGAAGGACCAGGATGTAGGCCAAGGGTCACTGGCCCTGGAGGATAGATGTTGGCTCTCCAAGCAGGCCAGAGAGGCCCCTGCCACTGTGGTCCTCTCTATCCTCTGGGGTTCCCATGCCCTGAAGAATATATGTTGGTCCTCCAGGAAGGCTATATAGGACCCTGTTGTGGTGGTACTCTCTAGGAATTCCAACATAGAGGTCTGTAGGGTCTTTGGTTAGATTGATTCCAAGGCACTTAATTTTCTGGTGGGCTATTGTGAAAGGTATTGTATCTGTAATTTCCTTCTCTTCCTGGTTACAGTTGGTGTAAAGGAAAGCTCTTGATTTTTGTGTGCTAATTTTATATCCTGCCACATTGCTGAAGGAATTGATTAGGTCTAAAACTTTTCTGGATGAGGTTTTGGGGTCTTTTAGGTAAAGTATCATGTCATATGCAAATAATGATAGTTTGACCTCTTCATTGCCAGTCTGTATTCCTTTGATTTCTTTCTCTAGTCTGATTGCCCTGGCCGGGACTTCAATTACTATGTTAAATAGAATAGGAGAGAGTGGACATCCTTGTCTTGTTCCAGATCTTAGAGGAAATGGCTTCATTTTTTCTCCATTTAATATAATGTTGGCTGTAGGTCTGTCATAGATGCTTTTATCATGTTAAGGTATTTGCCTTTTATGCCTATCTTCTCCAGGACTTTTACCATGAAAAGGTGTTGCACTTTGTCTAAGGCCTTTTCAGCATCAATTGAGATGATCATGTGATTATTGTTTGCCAGTCTCTTGATATGCTCGATTACCTTAATTGATTTCCACATTTTGAACCAGCCTTGCATCTGTGGAATAAATCCCACTTGGTCATGGTGAACAATCTTCTTAATATGTTGCTGGATTCAGTTTGCCAGGGTTTTTGCATCCATGTTCATAAGGGAAATGGGTCTATAATTCTCTATCTTATATGAATCTTTTCCTGGTTTAGGTATCAGGTTGATGGTAGCTTTGTAGAATGAATTTGGGAGTGTTCCCTCCTTTTCTACTTTTTGGAATAATATGAGGAAGACAGGTATTATTCTTTTAAAGTGTGGTAAAATTCTGCTGTGAACCCATCAGGACCTGGGCTGCTCTTTGTTGAGAGACTTTTTTATTACCTTTTCTACTTCAGCATCTGTAATGGTCTTGTTTAGGTCACTTATGTCTTCTGGTGTTAGTTTTGGTAAGTCATATGTGTTAATAAATTCATCCATTTCTTTTGTATTTTCATATTTTGGGGGATACAATTTCTCAAAGTAATCCCTGATGATTTTCTGTATTTCATTGTAGTCAGTGGTTATGGTCCCATTTTCCTTTCTAATCCTTACTATATTAGTTTTTTCCTTTTTCTTTTTGGTTAGATTGGCCAGAGGAGGGTCTATCTTATTAATCTTTTCAAAGAACCAGCTCTCAGTCTTATTATTTTTTTAATCATCTTTTCAGATTCTAATTGAGATACTTCTGCCTTTATCTTGGTAATTTCTTTCTGGATGCTCCTTTTAGGATTGATTTGTTGTTGATTTTCTAGAGTCTTAAGGTGTGTCATTAGGTCATTTATTTGGCTCTTCTCTACCTTATTGATGAAGGTACTTAATGCTATAAACTTCCCTCTTAAAACTGCCTTTGCTGTATCCCATATGTTTTGGTAGAATGTGTTTTCATCATCATTTGATTGCAGGAATATTTTAAATTCCATTTTGATTTCTTCAACAACCCATTGACCATTCAGCAGTGTATTATTTAGTCTCCATCAGTTTGTAAAATTTCTGGAATTGTTCATGCTTTTGAATTCCAATTTTATTCCATTGTGGTCTGATAAGGAATGGGATAATTTCTACTTTTTTGTATTTATTGAGGAAATTCTTATGTACTGGCATCTGGTCTATCTTGGCGAACATTCCATGTCAAGCTGAGAAGAATGTATATTGCTCAGCGTGTGGATGGAATATTCTGCATATATCTGTGAGATCCAATTGGTTTAGGGTGGAGATTAGATTCGTTGCTTCTCTGTTGATTTTCTGTTTTGATGACCTGTCTCTTGGAGAAAGTTGGGTATTGAAGTCTCCCATTATTATTGTGCCTGGTCCAATAAAGTTCTTTATGTTCCATAATGTTCATCTTATAAAGCTAGGTGCCTCAGTATTTGGAGTGTATATATTTAGAAGCATTGTTGGTTCCTGGTTGATTGCTCCTTTTAGTAATATGTAGCGCCCTTCTTTATCTCTTCTAATTAGTTTTGGATTGAAAGTTAATCTATCTGATATTAGAATTGCAATACCTCCTTTTGTTTCCCCCCTGCTTAGTATATTGTTTTCCAGCCCTTAACTCTCAGTCTATTGCAGTCTTTGTGGATTAGATGGGTTTCTTGAATATTACATATTAAGGGTTTATGTTTTTTCATTCTATTAGCCAGTCTGTCTCTTAATTGGTGAGTCAGGACCATTTACATTAGTAGTGATTATTGAGAAGTGACTATTGTTATGTATGCAATTATTACATGTTACTGGTTTTTAAATCATGTTTGCTTTGTTCCTTTCTTGGTTTCCACTCATTTCAGGTATTCAATTCTTTGAATTTTCTATATATATTGCCTTATCTTGCCTGGGTGTAGTAATTGATTTATAATCTCTGTAGAGCTGGCTTGGTGTTTGCAAATCATTTGAATATGGCAATATCATTGAATGTCTTATACTCCTCATCTATTTTCAAATTTAACTCTGCTGGATATTGTATTCTTGGTTGGAAGTTGTTCTTTTTTAGGACCTGAATTATCTTTGACCAGGCCTTTCTAGCTTTCAATGTTGATATGGAGAAGTCCACAGTAATTTTAATGGGTCTTCCTTTAAAGGTTATTTGGGATTTTTCCTTTGCAGTTTTCAAAATAGTTGCTCGGATTTCTAATGAAAGCATTCATGCTATGATATGTCTTGGGGGGGGACCTATTTTGGTCTACTCTGGGTGAAGTCCTGGATGTTTCAGTTGTGTATGTGTCCAGATCCTGGATTATCTCTGGAAATTTTTCCTGAGGATATCATAAACTAGATTTCCTAGTCCTCTGGTGGACATTTCCTCTCCTTCAGGGACACCTTGAATTCTCCAGTTTCATTTTTTTTTATTTTGTCTGAGGCTTCTTAGAAATCTTTTTAAAATTCCTTCATCATTAGTTCCATTTCTGACTGTACATATTTAATTTCTTGGATTGAATCCTTGGTGTCTGAAATTCGTAGCTCAGCTTCATGCAGTCTGGATGAAAAGGATTCTCTTGAAGAGTTTTACTCATTTATATTGGCTTCCATATCAAGGATTCCTGCTTGATTTTTCCTAATCATTTCTAGCTGCAAGGGGAGTATGGACTCTAGGTGAGATAGCTTCTTTTTAAGAATTTCAAGGGTGTTGTTGATGTTAGTTTTGATTTCTCTTAACATATTAATAACAAAAACTCTGAATTCAAATTCAGAGATCTCTAGGAGTTGGGATTCATTGGAGGTATTTGTTGGGAGGCTTTGGTCAGTGGAGTCTTCACATCCAGCTTGTCCCATTGTGTCTTTTGTAGTCTTCTGACTTTGCTTACCCATTAAGCAAATGGTCTGGGAATTAGGTTTCATCTCTCCCAAGTGTGCAGAACTTCTCCCTCTGTTGCTCCTTTGAGTTTGTGTGATGATGAATCTCTGGCACTTTATTTTCACTCTTCAACCATGTATTTTGCAGCTTCAGAGCCCTAGACAAAGATCTGGTGCAGGCTCTGTACTCAGTTTTGTCCCATTTAGATTCCCTCTGATCCCTGAGATCCCAATCTCTGATTGGTCTATTGGGTATAGGGTGATTCCTCGGTTGTTTAGTCTATAGGGCTCTTACTCTGGTTCACCAGCCCTACTTGACTCAAAATGGCCTTAGTTTTTAATCAGTTCTCCTAGGTTCAGTGGACCATCAGTTTGTGACACTCTTATCTGTGTCCTAGACTCTCCACTCCCGGTTTCTCACTCTCTAATTCACTATTCCAATGGGGCTAGGGGATGGGGAGGCAGCAGATTCTGTTTCTCTATAGTTCTTCTCTGTGGAGAATGCTGTCCGTGTCTCATTGGTAGGATGTTGGTGTGATGTCAAGGTTGTACTTTGTGTAGGATGCGAGCACTTGTGGATGTGCGAGTGGATTCTTCTCTGAGTTGAATACAGTATTCTGCAGTCTCTACCCAGAATTTATAGTATTATCATTGAAAAATCAACCATACATGTTTGGACCTATTTCTGGACTCTCCTCCATTGATCTATACACCTATACTGCATGTTCTTGATTACTGTAGCTTTGTAGCAGGACTTGAAACCAGATGGTGAGAAGGCTCTAGCTATGTTCTTTATTCTCAGGATAGTTTTAACTACTATAGGTCCTCTGTTTTTGCATATAAATTTTATTCTCAACTTGTGAATCTTTGCCAAAAACATCCTGTTGGGAATTTGATTGAAATTGTATTGAATCCAAAGCCCTATATCTATTAAGGAAATCAAATCTGTAGTTAAAAACCCTCCCACAAAGAAAAATGTCAGGACTATGTAGCTTCACTGGTGAAATCGAACAAACATTCAAAAGGAAATAATGTTGACTGTAAGCAAGCTTTTCCAGAATATAAAAGAGGATAGAACATTTCCCAACTCATTAAATGAGGCCAACATTATCCTGACTTTTACTTTTCTTTTAAATGAGACTAAGACATAAGAGAAAGAGATTAAAAAATCTTTAACAAAATGTTAGCAACTATAATCTGGGCTGAGCCCCTAGCTTTCTTTCCAGAGTCCTGAAGTGATTCAGATTTGTAGCAAAATTTATCCCCTCAGAGACTCAGGCAGCTGGAGGGCCCAGGTCCATTCCTTGTGACTGCAAGCAGTCTTCATTTGCCGCTTCTCCCCACCTCCACCTTACCAGATCACTCGGTGTAAAGGGCTGGGAAACATCCCTGGGGCTCATGGCCCATCACTTTAAGCCCTCCAGCTTTTGCCCTAAGCTACCCTCACCAGTTTCCACTATACTTGCCCTGCAGTCCTGCACACCTTTACTCATCTTCCAGCCTGATATATCTGCTATTGCCCTGCTTTTGAGCATAGCTCAGGGCACAACTTTTCATGCGGGTGCCACCATGAAGTCATGGTCATCAGCCTCAGCTAGTTCTCAATGCTGGCAAAGACTTCTCTGGGTCTTAGCCAGCTACCTTGCACAATTTCCTGACTTTTCTGTACTCAACTACCTTTAAAAAAATCCATCCTGTATCCCCACCCTCACCAATCCCCTGCCAATCCAGCCCTTTTCTTCTAAGATAATGTTAGTTGGTACTTTATTGAAAAGAAAAATTGTGCACTTCCTCCACCAGCCACAGGTTCCTTGATGTTCCCTTCTATGAATCTCTCTAGTGAGTAAGTATTTAAGCATTAACAGCCAATTAGATTTGGACTGTTTGCAAGAACATTTGTGTATGCATCCAGGCTTGAAAGATAGAAATGTCACTTATAGTTTAACAAAAATAGAGACATGTACCTTGCCATCCTAAGTAGATTTGTTTATGTTCCTGGGTAACAAAGATAATGTCTCTTTCTGAAAAGAAGGATAGGCAGGTTTTCCAGAAAAACTTCCATAAAGTCGGGGCTCCCACTACCTGTAATCAGAGTTCCTTCCCCATCACGCACCCTTCTGCATGTACAGGCAACATTCAGCCTCAACCACTTGACCTTGTGGGAATTGGAATTTGGAGAAACAGTGCAAGATTTTTTTTTGCTGCTATTGCTAAAGTGGTTTCTCTTCCTCTCTTTTTTGGGAGAAGGACCCAGCAACCCACTTCCCCCAAAAAAATCAATCTGCCAGTGATTGCCAGTACTAAACTGGTTTGTGTGTGTTTGTGTTTGTTGTGTTTTTGGTCTCTGACTCAGAAGCTTTCATTTTCTGCCAGTAGTCATGAAATGTGATAAGCTAAATTGTTAACTTGTACATGGAGTAGAATCTTAGACCTGTGGGAATACATGTGGGGCACATAGAGGACAAGAAATGGCTTGAGGCCTATTTGGCCCACATTGAGGCCTGAGGTGCACTCAGGACTCTTGTGTGACTGGTTGTGGCACACCTGGCTTGGGTCCACAAGGTCTGCAATAGCACTGACAAGATGGCCCCTGCCCAGCTCAACCAGGGTGGGCCCCACTTTTAGACCCTCACTCTCTGATAGGTCAGCCCATTGGCTGATAAGGGAAGGCCTATGATTGGCTCATCCCTGCCTCCTACCCACCTATCAAAAGAGCAACTGAGTTTCACCTCATTTGCATCTGGCTCATGATTGGCTATTTCCAAACAAGGACCCACATTCTGATTGGTCCCAGGAAAGTATACAAAGGGAGCTCATTCACTTCTCTGGATCACCATTCCACCATAACCATGATGGAGACAGAAGACCAGAGGAGACACTAAGGAGAGAAGATCACTGAGAGAAGCTTCAGCAGAGAGCCTGGAGCAACTGCCAGACTAGTGCTGGAGGCCAGCCTGAGCTGACCGCCATTCCGAAGGGGGGCCTTAAGAGCTGTAGCACATAGAGATATATACCCTCAAAGCTGTATATCACTTTGAAGCCACAGCATTTTTAAGTGCTATGTAAATAAAGAGCTGTGTGATCAAGAGACCTCCTGAGGTATCTCTCTCTCTGTCCCCTGGTCCCCATGGGTTCCCTGTTGGGAAATTGCATGTGAGGTTCCTGCCCCATTATCTGGGCCTGGAGATAGTAGCAGAGAACCCCACATAAACCCTCATGCTTCCTGATTTGGGAAGTCTTTGCACCTTCTCTGAGTGTTGGAAGAGTTGTGGTTTCCTCTCACTTCATAAGGCTGATCCCTTCTCTGAGCCTTTAATGCCACAATTTCCCATCTCATTAACCCATTAATGCCCAGAATTCTATTTATATGATGCTTGTTTTTAAAAAAAAAAAAAAAAAGATGAAATTTGACTTTTTTTCCCTTCACAGGAATTCTAAAAAAGGTAAATAATATTACTTATTTAAAAAGTATAACAATACTCCCAAAAGAAATAATTTGGGCATTAATAGGTTAGTTCATCTCTCTCTTCTGGATTTCCCCCATCACTGTATCAACATTATCAAATCTCCTCCAATTAAAAAGCAAACATTTCCTCCTTCCAGCTACTAGTCTTTCTCTCTCCTCCCCTTTACTAGTAAACCTATAGAGGACAAGCCTTCACCTCACGTCTCCATTTTCTTACTTCCCGTCCACTCTCAGGCCTCTGCAGTCTTTGTGAACCTCCTTCATTTTGATCTGTCCCTAAAACTTATTTGTACATAGTCTAATGCAATCAACATTTTATATGGTAATCCCACTCAACTTCTGGGCAACATTTAACAAACACACTTCTTAATTTTTTTAGCCCCATGACATTGCAACACATCTCTCTTGCAGCATAAACCCTTCTTATTTCAGGGTTTCTCTTCCTCTCTTTTTTTGGGAGAAGGACCCAGCAACCCACTTCCCTCAAAAAAATCAATCTGCCATTGAAAATCCTATGACTAGCAGAGAAGCACTGACAATAGTGTTTCACCTGTTATACGTAGGGTTGCTATGAGTCACACTGACTAGATGGCATCTAACAACTTCCTCTCCTTTAAGCACCTATAAACCTTAGGAATCCAGCCTCCACCTCCTGTTCTTCTCACTGCAGATCCCCCACTCATTGGCCACTGTCTTCTAAACTCATTCAAACCCATGGATTCAGTTGCCATTGAAAAGCAAATAGATGCAAATTTAATCTCAATCCCCAATCACAGGCCACATGCCATGCAGCTCACTGATCATTCCCACCTGGATGCCCCAGGTTGCCATGTTCCACACAGAGTTCATCATCTCTCTCCTGAGCTGCCTCCCTGCCTTGCTCATTACCTCGCCTAGTGACTCCCACACTAGCAAGAGTCACCACAGAGGAAACAGCAGGGTCATCCCATACCACCTTTTCACATTATTTTGTACTTAACCCTGAAGATTGTTTTGTCCAGATATGCCTAGAGTGCATGCTGTCCTTCCCATCTAGACTGCTACACTTTGAGAGTAGAGTCTCTACAAGATTTCTTCCTTCAAGTGTTTCTTCTAAGAAATGTAGTGTTCTCCCTCACAGCTTCAAATTCTTCAAATTTGGGTGACATGTTGGTTACTTTTTTGCATCACTGGAGTAGAGCATGGAATGCCAAGATATTTGGTTAAACATTACTTCTAGGTGAGTCTGTGAGGGAGTCTGTGGACAAGCTGGGTTTTGTGCTGGAATCAGTAAGCTCTGTGAGGCGGGCTGCCTCCCCAGTGTGGGTGGCACCATCTACCCACTAAAGGCCAGAAGGGAGTGAGAGGCTAAATAAGGAAGAATAATTTCTCTGTTTGACTGTCTTTGGGTTGGGACATCAACTTCCTGCCTTTGACCGGGTCTCAACCTAGAACTTACATCATAGCTCTCCTGGTTTTCAGGTCTTTGGACCCAGAATATAACTATTCCAATGGCTCTCCTGGTTCTCCAGCCTGTAACTACAGAGCATGAACTTAGCCTCCATAGTCATGGGGGCCAAGTCCTTGTTTGTACCAGCTACCACCCCCACCCCCAATCTCCTTTTGGTTCTGTTTCTTTGGAGAATCCAAACTAGTACAGATGGACTTCCCATCCATCAAAGCTCTGTAGTCTCTCTAGTGCCTGCCCTGTGGTCTTCCTGCCCCGCCTTCACAAGGGCCGCACTCCGTATCTACGGATGTATTTCCAGCCACCCCAATATCAGGCTTCTGTGTCATTGAATAAGGAATTCTTCCCTCTGGGGCTGTTCATCTATTCTTCTCCTGCTACCTCTCCCCATTACTTCAAATCCCAGGTCAGGGGCACTGGCAATGGAAGTCTTTCTGCAAACTTCTGATTCAGGGGCCCCTTGGCAAGTTCCAAAGTTCATGGCTTTCTCTATTCTAATGTCAGTGGATAATCACTATTGGTTCATTTCTGTCAGTCTCAGTATTGAAATTTTCTTAACAATGAGAATTTTTGCCTCATTTTTCCCGTCTTCAGCACCTAGAACAGACCTTGGCTCATGCCAAGTAGCCATAGTTGTTGGTTTAATAAAGAGGTAATCAATGAAATCTCTGCCACTCCAAAGCCCAGATCTAACTTGGTGCCCAGAAAGGGAGGTAAGAGGAGGCCACACTTGTCACCTTCTTCTAGTTCCTCTTCCTCCCAATCCATCTTCCACATGCCCATGGGGTTGGTATTCTTGAAAAGAGAAGCAGGCATCTAAACTTGCCCCACCAGATGGGCTGTATTAGTTGAGGACCATTTCACTAAGAGACTCTTGGCCCCTGGAAACACTGAACCTCCTGTACTGACTCCTTAGTCATCTAGAGCCCCCAGAGGGTTGTCCCACCAGTGTTTTAATTATCCCCAGATATGCCCAAATCCCCCAGGGACACAGTTCAAACTGTGGCCAATGCCTGAATCTTACAAGAGATACAGATTTGACCCTTGGAATATGCCGATGAGATACTAAAGTTAGAAGGATGCCATTGTTTGCTTGTGGCTCCATCCCTAGGACACTTTCTTTCTTATGTGCTAGGATAATCTCTTTCCCTGTTCTGCTCATCCTCCCTTAACCAGCAAGATTCACTGAGTCCTAAGAGCAGCTTATCCCTTTAAAACCAACAGTGGGCAAAGTAGCCCAAGATAGTTGCCTTTGAGCTAACTAGATATTGAAGGAGAAGCAGTTCATACTGAAATATTCCCATGTTTTAACAGTGTTAGATTTCTGGCTCTGAATTACATTGTCAGTACCTTTCCACATAGTTTAATTCCAATGAGCAATATTCTTTTTTCTCAGGGTCCTTTTAAATGGACTTTCTGGAAGGCCATTCCTTTTTATTCCCAGTGCATTGCATGCAACCTAAGGAAATCCCAATTCATGTACATTCAACACTGTTGTAGCAGAAGAGCTGAAAGAGACAGTAAGGGAGACAAAGTCCAGCAGGGGTCCAGAGACTTAGAACTGGTGATCACATTCCCAGTTTGCCTGAGAAAGTTCTTTTGTTTCAGTTTGATTATGCAAAGAATCCATTTTTACTGTCAACAATATTCCACAAACTTTTATAGTCCCTTCCTATTGTAGTCCCAACCCCGTTTTGATACCTGTGGGAATCACTAGGAGAGGTGATGAGCAAGGCAAGGAGCAGGTTCAAGAGAAAGATGACGGGGTCTGTGTAGAACGTGTCCACCTGGGGCATTCAGGCCTGAGTTAGGGGTGGAGATCTAAATTTGCCTTCAATTTACTTCTCAAAGAGAGGCAACTGAGCCCATGGGCTTGAGAATAGCCTGAGAGTGGGATATCTGAAGGCATGGCTTTACTTCATGGATACAAAAATGGGGTAACTCCTGTGGGTTCTGCAAGTCAATTCCCAAATGAAGAAGGTCTTTGACACTGTCCTGTGCTAGAATTGCTTCATCTAAGGAAATAGATAGGAAAGGTCCTTAAAATTTAACTCAAAATGTACTGATGTAATGGGAGAAGGATGTGGCAATCCACTCCTGAAGCAATCCCCAAACAATCAGCCATTGGAAACCTTAGGAGGGTCACTATTAGTTGGACCTGATTCAAGAGTACCTAACCACCACCACTACACCACCACCACATACTGATGTAAAATATTCCAATGACTTATTATTTTGACTGGCATGAAAAAGCTCAAAGTATATTGTAAAGTGAGTATGTCCCAAAATTTTCAACAGTGGAATAAAGGACAGGCTCCCAGGAAAAAAATGGTGTTAACCATTTTGCCCTCCAGTTCCTCTCTTCTCCCTCCTCCCAGGACTTAGAGGAGATCCCCACTGTGAGCTCCAGTGTGCTGTGTTGACACCCCCTTCCTCTGCTTCTGAGCAGTGGAGGGTGTGGAGAGCCCAGGTAGGAAGGAGTGGTGAGGCCAAGAGCTGAGTCACAGTAGGAGGCTGCGGGAGGAGGGGAGCCAGCAATGCTTCAGGGAGTGTGGAATCAGGGAGGCTGAAAACAAACATAGACGGGCTGGGTAAGAGGAGAAAAGAGAGAGAAGTTCCCAGCATGACATACCCTGACCCCTAGAAGAGGTGAAATGTTTCACATCTTTCAGAAAGCTAAACTAGATGGGTTTCCGCTACACATTCTATTTCCCTGGATCTTGGAGAGTATTTTGTTTGTGATCAACAAGCAGAGGTAGGTTGCCACCACCCTAGAAGCCATCATCACCATATTTGCTTTAGCACAATGTGAATCTCCCCTCACTCTGCCTCCTTATTCTCTGCACTGAGGCTAAGCCAGAGACAACCGGCCTTGAGCGTCCCATCTTTCACCACTTCTTGCCCAGTTCTTCTGGCCATGTGAGGAGGTGCTGGTGGTCTTCCAGCCGGGCTGTGAGGCCCTCATTCCTTCCCAGTCTCTTGGAAGAACTCCAAGGCCAAAAGAAAGATTTATTTTTTACCTCATCAACTGAGTTGTTAAAAAGTATTTCCAAACTGCTATAGAGAAGGAGAAAGTATCCATCCATAAGAGATATAAAAATACCAATTTCCTCCTCCAAAAAATGCGCTTCAGAAGAATACAGCGAGTGCAAATAAATCAAGAGTGTGATGTGGTTCTGCTCAGAGCCTGAGGACTGTGCTGAGCTGGTGAGCAGGCCGTGGACGTGACTCAGATGGATAGACCTCATTCGTCACCCAGTAATCTCCACCATCAAGGCTCTAGGCTTATTTTGCATTTTTTGCTTTCATCCTTGCCAGGAAAAATCCTGGGAAATGAATAGAAGGAAACAATTTTTAAAGCAAGCATGGTAATGCCTCACCTGGGGGAGGGTCAGGAGTTGCATCATAGTAACACCGACAAGTTCTTGATGTGCCTCTGGGCCGTGTTTTGTGGCTAGTGAGAACAATATCATTAGTTTTTAAACTCAACAAAAAATGTCCCTTCAGACTAACCCAGGCTTCATCCTGGGTTAGTCTGCAGACTGATAGTTGACAGAAAATTATAAGGATGAGAATGCAAGGGTTCTTGTGAAATAGCCGTTCAATAAACATAGGCAGTGAGGAACTGGTTAACCAGTTCAGCTGTTGGGAGGCCTGCTAGTGTGTATGAGCCCCATTTGTTGTAGTGGCCAAGGGGAAATGGGTTGGTATGTGTATAGCTAGGCTGCAGAAAGGAAGTGTATTCACATAGCATCACAGGACGTGAGAATGAGAGTGGCAGAGGCCAGGCTTCCCAAAGGACAGCTGTGTGCATATGGCACTGATAGTGTCTCAGTAGCCACAAGTCACTTCACTTGGTATTTATTTACACTGTAAAAGAATTTAATTTTGCTTATTTTAAATTGAAACCATCTCATTAGCATGATGAGCTAGTTGCAATTTATTACTCTCTATAAAAATAAATGTGCACCTCTAACCATGATGTATCACCTGAATCATTTCTAGAATTGCCTAGTAGCTCACATACCATTTTGGGGAAATGCTGAGTATTCTCAGAAGGCCACAGCAATAGTATTGGGTGGTATGAGGTTTTTTTCAGTTTCTAAATGAATTATACTCAGTTGCGTACTGCCCGGCTGGGTGGACCTGCCAAAAGTCATTAGTATTAGTGTTTGGCTGGAATGATATTAACTTGGATATAACACTGCCAATTTCATGGGAAAACCAATTGACCTTTTTAGTGCATGCAACTGATTTGGATAGATACAAACTTTCATAATGTATGTGTGCTGGAGTAATAAAAATCGGATTCTAGGGCTGAAAGTTCAGTATCCACTGCTTCAGATCCCCTGACTTTGTCAAGATGAAGAAACTGAGCTTTAAAGAACTCCAGGAAGACACAAAGGGAGGGAGACCCAAGCCTCCAGCACTCTCACTGCTAGTCCCACTCTTCACCCGTCAGCTGCCCCTACCACCTCCCCTTCTTTCTCCCCAGGGCCAGTTGCCCTTGGCACATTCGTAGTAAGTAGATGAGCACCACACTTCCCAGGGAGCGGCAAGTCTCTGGCCTGGACGGAGACCCAAGGCTGGAGAATGAGCTGAGTGTCCTTGAATGGATTCAAATGATGGAGTCGGTGCTCCTTATGGCTGGTTGGGAGCTGTGCGCAGGGACCATGAGGAAGGATTTTTCTTACTCTTCGTCCCTATTCAGGGTGACACCAGGGCTGGAAGATAGAATTTGTTCAGGACAGCTTTGCCAAAGGAGTGGAAGAATAAGTTAAGTGGAAATGGAAAGCGTCTCCGCTATGTCATGCCCTGCTCTTCATGGTACCCATCTTCTCTCCAGGACACAGCTCGCACTGACCTCCATTTCTTCCCAGAGCAAAGGTCTTCCGAGGCAGATAGAGTCAAGAATTTGAACCTTGCCGCCTGGGGAAGAGAACATTTGGAGGGGACATGAACACGATTTCAAGGCTGTGGCAAATATAGCCTAAGTTCACCACTAATGACAATCAGTCCCTTTTTGAAAAACACTCACTACAAGGGGCTGGGGATGTAGCTTAGGGGTAGAGTGTCTGCCTAGCATGCACAAGGCCAGGGTTCAACCCCCAGCACACAAACAAAAGCAAACGAAAACCACTCGCTATAGTAATGTGAGTGGAAGCTGTGACTTGCAAGATGATGGAATGTCACTCCCTTGATTAGATTGCTTCATATGGGAAATGCCACTCACATGATTCTCTCATCATATGAGACTCTCCTTCCAGACTGGAGACAGTCTGTCGCCTATGACCTGCCCATGGCAGCATCATGTGACAGGAAACTGTGGGTAGCCCCTGGCTACAACCAGCAATAAATTAGGGTCTCCCTTGTGAGGAGATGAATTCTGCCACCCCCCAGCCCCAAGGCTGTGTTTTCAGCCTCCTTGACTACCCCAGGCCTACAGAGGCCAGATGGCAGCCTGGAAGGCCCTGGAATAAAGGCCCCATCTCAGACATGTTGTTGTTGTTGTTAGGTGCCATTGAGTCGGTGTCTGACTCATAGCGACCCTATGTAGAACAGGTGAAACACTATTGTCAGAGCTTCTCTGCTATTCATAGGGTTTTCAATGGCAGATTAATTTTTGGGAGTGGGTTGCCAGTTCCTTCTCCCAAGCCTACAGTGTCTGGTGTTCCCAGGCAGTCTCCCATCCAAGTACTAACTAGGCCCAACCATACTTAGCTTCTGAGATCTGGCGGGATAGGATGTCACAGTGCTACAGCTGCAAGCATCTCAGACATAGCCTGACTGAAACTGGGATAATAAATGTTGGTTGTTTAAAGTCACTTAGTTTGTAGTAACTTGTTATGCAGCAATAAAAAACTAAAACAAACACTTTTTTTTTGCCAGACCCTATGCTAACCATTTAAAAATGGATTATGTCATTGAATTTTTGTAAGATCAATATAAATTAGGCCAGTAAATTTACCACTTTTAAGCATGTGGAAACTGATGAGCGATTTGAACCCAGCTAAACGTCTCATACCTAAATACTTACGACTAGGCCTGTCATTCCTGAATTGGGTATGAAAGCATCCCAGTGTGCCACAGAAACTCACAGGCATCCCCAGAGGACATTTTTTAGATTGAGGAAGAAACATCTGTTGGATGTCACGAATTACTAGCTTGATGTAGTTTGTAGTTTCAGTGTTAGATCCTACGATGTTGTATTTGGTGACAAGTCTTTGTGAAGCAGGATTTTCAGTGGTTGCTGCCATAAGAAGCAAGTGATAAAGAAAATCACTGTAGAACAGGAAATCAGGGTAGTTGGGTCCAATCTGATTCTACAATTTGAGCAGCTGTGCAGGACCTGCCAGCCATACATCCCATTAGTAAGTAGCAGGTCATTTAAGAACAAAATCAACATAGTATTTTAGATTTCGGTTTATGTGTAGGATTATTACTTCAAACAGCTGCTAACATGTCAGCATGCTTATTAAGTCCACTGGGAGTAACTACTTCATGCATGAACTGCCTGGAGGTGCTGAGGGAGGTCACTGTAACACTAAGGTCACTGAGAGCACATGAGTGCGACTGTATTCAGTGCTTGAAGGGCTGACGAATTCCACTTCACTCTCAGCTGGTGGGACTAGAACCAGAGGGCAGGGGGCAGGAGGCTGGCTTCAGGTCACACAGGGACTCTCTGACCACTAGTGTCCCATCCCCCACTTGTAACCTCACTCACAGAGAAGCGGCCTTAGGTGCTGAGGTCTGTGCAGAGGGAGACAATCTCGCAGAAGCTGGGTGGCCACCTGGGGGCCACTTTCATGGCCTTGAAGTACCTATCCCAGGTAAGGAGCGAAATAACAGGGTCACTAAGGCTCCTCGTCCTGGGATCCTGGGGTCCTGGGCCTCCATGCAGCCAATCTCCAAGAGCCTCAGTGTAGAGCATGGCACTGGTACTCTCTGTTCTTCCAGCAACTGGGCCTTCCCAGGGAGGCAAGAACTCCAGGGACCCTCTGCTGGGGATTAGCAGCCGGTTAGCCAAAGGACGAGATAGGCTGTCTCAGTACAGTAGCTTAGTAGAGACACATTTCCATTACTATTTCATTCCCTGAGAATAGAGGAGGGTCATCTGAGGCTGGGGGCAGCTCAGCCATTTTCAACATGGGGCTTCCACCTCTTTGTCCAAGGAAGCTGCTGCGCCATAGTCATCCCCCAGCCATGGAATTGCATTAGTCTGCTCGGGCTGCCGTGACAAAGCACCACAGTCTGCATGGCTCACAACAAATTTATTTTCTCACAGTTCTGGAGGCTAGAAATCAGGATCAAAGTGTCAGCAGGGGCTCTCTCCCTCGATGCACATTTCATCCAAATTTCCCCTTCTTATAAGGACATTGGTCACATTGGATTAAGGTTCACCCTAATGATCTCATTTTAACTTAATTGCCTCTTTAAAGACACTATCTCCAAATGCACTCACATTTTGAGATACTGGGGGACATTTTACACATGAATTTTTCAGGGGCACAAGCCAGCCTGTAACAGGTATTGAAGGACAATTTTCAGCCTTCCACAAAGGCCACAGCCCAGGAGCCTCACAGATACCCAGGCTATAATATCATAGATCAAAGAAAACTGAGATAAGGACCCAGACACTAGGAACGCTGGGCTTCCTCTGTCAGAGGCCCTCAGTCATTAGAGTAGTCAGGTCAAGGAGCTTAAGGAACTGAGCACTAAAGACTCGGGCAGTATAGACCCCACCTACACTTGCTCAGACTTAAAAAATTTTAAAAGCTAGTTGGAATACAATGCAAACATGGGCAGGATTTTGCCTGAAAGTTACCAAGCACAGAGCCTATGTCTGCTAATTTACCACCCCTGATATTTTGTGGTAGGACAGCATTTTAAAGGCTGAAGAAGATGGTTCCCTTACTGATGGCTCCAGTTCATTGAGCAGAATTGAATGCACCACATTTATAGCATTTTGAAGTGGAAATCTTTGGGGTAAAGTGAGGAAGGAGAAAGGCAACCTTTCTGGAGTGCTGATCTGTGGTAAGCACTCCCGCAGGCACTGTGACACACATGTTAGGAGCATGGGTATTTATTTTGCAGATAGAAGATCCAAGACTCAGAGGTTCCGTGTTACTCAGTGCTTCCCCAGATGTGGTAGAACAGGATTCTAACTTGGATCAGTTGAGTGCTGAGGCTCAAGTACTATTCATCACGTCCCCTTGTCCCAATTACCTTGGCTGAAGATAATTGATAGCTGAACATCATGGAGAGAAAACATTACTAAGATAGAAAGAATCAGTGGCAGCCTTGTAGAGCTTGGGCAAAGGGTTCAAGAGACTGAAGCGCTGTTGACGACTTCTGGCCTGGAGCTTGCCCTGGGCGCACTAAGACTTGGCCAAACTTTGCTGAGAGGGGAGGCCCAGGACAGGATGGTGGGCCCTGAGAAGACGCAAGCATGCCCTACAGGGTTGGGGTGAGAGGCTGGCGTGCTCTGTACCGCAGCGAGCTTCTTTGTCCCATCATGGGCGCAATATGATCTCCAGAGCAGCCCTCCTTGTTTTTGTTTGTGTTCTTTAACTTTTTCCTTCCTTCCAATGATTTCTCTTTCCCAACTCTGCCCCCATGGGATCTGGCTCTCCCACAGGCAGGGCTCAGCTCCAGGAAAGAAGGAGCAGATCAGGGCTTATTCGGGAAACACCCGTTGATTAATTTTAAACATCCTGCCTCTCCCAGCACACTCGTTTCTAAACCCAGCCTTCTCCTAACATCCTTTTCTATTTCTGTATTTCCTCCTTGTTTTCCAAGGAGATTTGGGTTTCAGTGGTGATGTGAGCTGATAAAGACAGACAGGCCCATCTACGATTTTAAATTGGCTGCTCTAATTTAATCTCTCTTTTGATGTTTCTCCTTTAGAGGCAGCGTAATCAGTTGGGTTTTCTTGGATGCTGTTCATCACTCTAATTTTTAGCTGCGGGGTCAACGTCTTTGCCCTTCTGCAGCCTTTCCCCAGAGCAATCCATCTTAGCAAGCTTGCTATCTACCTGAGAAAAATTCTCTCTCTCTCTCATCTCTCCAGATAGGCTGCCATATCATAAATCCCTTAACCTTCTCATCCACTGCCCTGCAGCGGGCAGCAGGCAGACAGTGGGCCTGGAGCCTAAGGGGCCCAGCAGGAATGGTGGCTGCCCTGACTTTGGCGCCCAGCTGGCGGTCAGTATTTGTGGGCAGATTGGACTGGCTGTGGGCAGCAGGCTCACCTTGGCAGGGTGTGAAAATGTGATGGAGGATAAAGGGAAACACCTTCCGTCAATCTTGGGTTGCTGAGCTTTCGGGCCTGGCAATGTGTTACCACTTCAGCTCAGCCAGAGTCCTGAGCAAAGCGAGTCACAACAGCACCTTATGGAGGGTCCTTGCCTGAAAAGCTGGATGCAGGGAGGTTAGCGGGGCTGTTCCTATGAGGGGGTGTGTGCACCCCACCACCATCTTGTGTCCTCATCGGGGAAGACTTCCCCTGAGTTGGCCACACACACACTCTGTAGATGGCATTTGGGGATTACTCCTGCATAGTCCTGTATGAGGGAGTGTGTATAGGGCAGGAGGGCGGATTAAGGTGTGGCTCAGAGAAAGAGTACCAGAAAGTTGATTTTGAACTTATTAGAGACTGGAAGAGGGTTTGTACTTTGTGGTCAGACTTCAGAATTTCATGGCAAACTTCCAAGAAGCCTAATCCACCAGCGTTTTTTCTTTTGTCCGTAAGAGTTAAGAAATTCAAACACTGGGGAGAGGAGAAATATAGAGCTAGTCACCTAGATTCTCTAAGTCTTTATTCCTTTCTCAGGAAAATGGTTTTCTTTTTTAAAAATTGTTTAAAATAGGTTATATATTTACATGGGGCTGGGATTTGGCTCAGTGGGTAGAGCGCTGCGCTGCAGTCTCTGAGGTCCCGAGTTCAATTCCCAGCACCGCAAAAATGGGAGAAGGGCCTGGCAATCCACTCCCAAGGCAATCCCGAAACAGTCAGCCATTGAAAACCCTATGAGGGTCGCTATGAGTCGGATGCCAACTCGACGGCACCTAACAACAACAACAACAACAACAACAACATATTTACATGATTCACAGAGGAAAACAGTAGGAAAAGAATATGTTGGCAGTCCCCATTTGCTCCTACCCGTATTTGTCTTTCCAATGTTATGTCTGTAAAATGGAAGCAAACAAGGCAATTCTTAAATAAAAGAGGGCATGAAGCTGGGTGTGGTGGCACACACCTGTGATTACTTAGGAGGATGAGGCAGGCCATCATGAGTTTGAGGCCAGCCTGGGCTATAGTACCACCCTGTTATAAGAAAAAGAGTCATGACATACACATAGTTCTGCACCTTTTAAAAAAGAACATTGATTTGACAAATCACAAATAGAAAAATGGAAGATTTTAACAGCTCAAACATGTTCCCAGCATCTAGTCTATAACTCTTCTGTAGGGAAAAATTGGGAGGAAATTGGTAAAAACTCCCAAACTGGGAAAATGGCGTTTGAATATCTGGTTTGTAAATTAGAAATCTACTTGGTTGCATGTTTGTACAAAACCCTTCCTGATTGGACAATTGGGCTGAAAGCTGATTGGCTCAGGCCATTCCATGGGCGAACTATATAAAGAGCTGCGCTGAGGCAGCTCGACCTCCTTTTTGGCACAGCCTTTCTGGCATCCCTTTCTGCACCTTCTCGCCTGTTCCTGCCCGGACCACAGATGAGGAAGCGCCTCTCCCGCTGCTCTCCCCCAACCTTTGATGAGGAAATAATGCTCTCCTGTCACAATCCTCGACAAGGAAAAGAACCTGCTCTCCGTCTGATCACCGAGGAAGCGGCAGCTGTCTCCTCCTGACCACCAAGACGACCAACACCGGTGTTTGTCCCTGGAAGGCAAAAGCGCCTGAGGCTTTTCCTTTCTCCCGTCTCCTCCGGGTCCCGAGGGCCGCGGGAGTCTGCACCCCTCACCTGAGGGTCCCGAGTGAATTGTGTTTAGTATCTGTGTGCGCGGTGGCGCAGCCCGTCCGAACCTTCAGGCCAGACCGGGAGGTGCGCGCCCCACATAGATTTGGCGCCCGAACGTGGGGCCCAACATAGTTGGTGGCCCGTACGGGGACCCAACACTCTTCTATACTCATTTTGGTACATACCTATTTTTCCAGCCTTCTATCAGCAAATTTATTTTTGGTATATTTCAAAATATATTATGAGACTTACTCCTATAGCATTATGATTTCCTACAGTGTTACGATTTCTCTACAATGTTCCCATATGCCTCTAAGAAATTCCTGTTCCCACTTATGGGACAACCACTGTTCTGACTTTTTTTTTTTTTTTTTTTAACAACAGAGTGGTTTTGCCTGTCTTCATAAAAATGGAATCATATAATGTCTACGTTTTATATGATTTCTTTCACATAATGTTTTTGAGATTCATTCATATTGTGTTTGTGAGCAATTCATTCACTTTTATTGCAGAATGAGGTTCAATTGTGTGGGGGTACCTTATCCCATAAACTAGCTTACTCATTCTCTTCTGGACAGCACTTGGTCACCAAGTAGATTTTGGATATTGTGAATAACACTGTATGAACATTCTAGTTTTTGTTAACATATGGCATATATTTTTATTTCTCTTGGAATTGCTGAACTGTTTGTTGTTTGTTTTGGTGGATGTTGTCGAGTTGGTTCCGACTCATAGTGACCCTATGTACAGCAGGATGAAACACTACCAGACACTGTGCCATGCATGTGATCTTGTTTTTATGATTAAGCCCATTGTTGCAGTCACTGTACTTCTATCCACAGTAACCTTAAACAAGGTTCAGCTTTTTCCCTCTTTAAACTGCACATTTTTTTCCAGATCTCCTTGCTGTGACTTTTCCTCCACTTTCCTTCATAAATCTAGTGAAAAGCAGCAAGTAACAACCATGTCATGTCCTTTGTATCTTGCCACCCTTGTGATATTTCTCCCACCAAATTAGTCAGTCAAATTACTTTTGAACTTAGCCTCAATCATGTCTTTATGATGTGGACAAACCACAGACAAGCTCTTTATTAGAATATAACATGAATTGCTTCTAGTCCAGTTCCTAACTGAGTCCTCATTTTCCTCCGACACCCTGTGCCCCATCTGCATTTCTATCAGAGGCAGCATTCTTGTCTTCCTTACTTCCATAAGAACCACCTCTCAAGCTCTGCTTGCAGCATTCCAGAGTTTCTTTCACCACACCTTCAAACTCTTCCAAACTTCCCCTGTAATCAAGTTACAATAGCCTAAGAACCACATGGTCAGGGTTTGCACAGGAAAGTGTGACCCCACTCTCTGGTACAAATTTTCTGTATTAGGTAGTGTGCCACTGTGGCAGAAAAACTGACTGAAGCAAATTTATGGGAGGAAATATATTAGGGACTCACAATTAGAGTATTACAGTCAATAATGATATAGGGTAGATGCAGCAACAGCAGGTGGCAGGGCCAGTGGCAGGTGACCTCACACCATGGTAGATCAGGAGCAGAGTGAGCAACCAGAGCTGCAGGTCCATGTTAAAATCAGCCTCAGGCCTGCCTCCGGTGATTTGCTTCTGCTAAACTAGAATCTTGCTTTACAAATTTCCATAGCCTCCATAAACAGTGCTACTACTTGGGCACCAAATGTTCAAATATGTGACATTTGGAGGACATTTATATCCAAACCATATCAGTCTTCATATTCTTATGAGGTTGCTTTGGGTATTTTAGGTTCTTTTATACATATACATATATATAGTTGTTGTTGTTGTTAGGTGCCCTCGAGTCAGTATCCGACTCATAGCGACCCTCATAGGGTTTTCAATGGCTGAGTGCTTCGGGATTGCCTTGGGAGTGGATTGCCAGGTCCTTCTCCCATTTTTGTGGTGCTGGGAATTGAACTCGGGGCCTCAGAGACTGCAGCGCAGCGCTCTACCCACTGAGCTAAATCCCAGCCCATATATATATATATATATATATATATATATATATATATAAAATACTGTATAATATATACATATATAATTCCTGCCATGAGGAGGTATTGAATTTTGTCAAATATTTACTCTGCATCTAATAAGATTGTGTAAATTTTCTTTTTTAGTACAACACAATTCCTTTTCTTTATTTTTGTTTTTGGTTGCTGAATCAACCTTACAGATTTTGGATAAAACACATTTGTTCATGATATATCATTTAAAAAATTTATATATCTATTCCTCAATAATATTGATCTGGAGTTTTCTTGAAATATATTTGTTGGTTTTGGTTTTGGTATAATGATGTTTTTATATATTAGAAATGTATATGTAATATTGTTATTTTTTCCATTGATGTCTGGTAGAAATCATCAGTGGAGCCATGTTGCCTACAAATTTCTTTGTAAGAAGGTTTTTAATTACAAATTTATCTTGTAAGAGCTTTCAAATTTATCTATTACTTCTTAATCCAATACTTATAGTTTTTGTCTTTCAGAAAAATTTTGAGTTTTATATAATTTGGCAAATTTGTTGGTATGAGATTATTAATATTTCCTTATTTTCCTTTTAAAGTATACTGAATGGGTGGGATTGTCCTCTTATTTCATTCCTGATGTTGAGAGTCTTTGTCTTTTCTTTTTTTCTGTTTGATCTGTTTGGTAGATCTTTGTTACTTATATAGATCTTTCCAGGGAATTGTCATTTAGTTTCATTGATTTTTCTTTTGATTTTGTATTATCTATTTCATCAAGTTTTACTCTTTATTATTTCCTTCCACATACCTATACAGTTTGTGTTTAATTCTCTTTTTTCTGGATTCTTTAGATTATTGAGTCAGCTCTCCAATGGCCTAAAAATTATGATTTCATAGATTATTTAGCTAGTTTTCATTGTCTAGTGTAAGAGCGACATTTTCTTATAGTTTTCTACATTATTAGCAGACGCTAGAAGGCTCTAAGATTTTTAATTAGCATATAAAATCATGTTGTTGTTGTTGTTGTTAGGTGCCGTCGAGTCGGTATCCGACTCATAGCGACCCTCTGTACAACAGGAGAAACACTATTGTCAGTGCTTCTCTGCTGTTCATAGGGTTTTCAATGGCAGATTGATTTTTGGGAGGGGGTCGCCAAAGCCTACAGCTTCTGGTGTTCCCAGGCGGTCTCCCATCCAGGTACTAACCAGGCCCTACCCTGCTTAGCTTCCGAGATCTAACGGGATGGGATGCCACAGGGCTACAGCTGCAGGCATATAAAATCATAGGTTTCATTATAACATTTTTTACATGTGTATCATGGACATTCCTCACATTCACCCGGTTGCCTTCTCTTGTCCCCCTCTTTGCCTCCCTCCCCACAAATAGTCCCCCTTCTATTTCTATGTCCCTCTCTCTTTCTCTCTCCCTCTCTCTCTCTCTCTCTCTCTCTCTCTCTCACACACACACACACACACACACAATGTAATAAAATATACAGTGTATGTTTAAATTTTAAAAAATTATTACAGTAAAAGATACATTACCATTAATCTGCCTCAAGCTACTCCCTCTACTTTAGTTCCATCCTCCATCATGACAATGCCCCATGTCACACATCACTTCAGGTACAGCAATTTCTGTCAGATAAAAACGTTATGGAATGTTCTTATCCACTTTATTCACTGGATCTGGCACTGTGCAACCTCTGGCTCTTTCCCAAAGTCAAAATGTCCATGAAAGGTAAACATTCTGAATCAGAACATTGAGGCAGACATGATAGCACAACTAAAGACACTCACAGAAGAGGACTTCAGAACTACTTCAGAAAGTGGCAAAAATGATGGGTTAAGTGTGTTTGAAGCCAAAGGGAGTATTGTGAGGGAATTAATGGCAATGTGTCTTTACTGTAATACACTTTTAAAAATTTAAACATTCACCATTTTAAAATCACACCTCATATCTATCTATACATACATCTATACATGCATTTATAGATTCCACATAGAGAATGTTGTTGTTGTTGTTAGGTGCCGTCCAGTCGGTATCCGACTCATAGTGACCCTCATAAGGTTTTCAATGGCTGACTGTT
This sequence comes from Pedetes capensis, assembly GCA_007922755.1. Taxonomy (NCBI): domain Eukaryota; kingdom Metazoa; phylum Chordata; class Mammalia; order Rodentia; family Pedetidae; genus Pedetes; species Pedetes capensis. The sequence continues at coordinate 41,809 of VMDO01005809.1, read as the reverse complement.
TCAGGATTACCTTGGGAGTGGATTGCCAGGCCCTTCTCCCATTTTTGCAGTGCTGGTGCTGGGAATTGAACTCGGTACCTCAGAGACTGCAGCGCAGTGCTCTACCAACTGAGCCAAATCCCAGCCCACATAGAGAATGCGTGATATTTATCTGAGTCTGCCATATTTCAGTTAACGTTATGATTTCTAGTTCCACTATTTTCCTGCAAATGATAAAATTTAGTTCTTTTTTATACCTGAATAAAACTCCATTGCATTTATATACTGCATTTTCTTCATCTACTGAAGGACACCTAGGCTGATTGCATAGCTTGACGATTATGAATCATGCCATAATGAATATGGAGTGGTATTCTGACTTAGATTCCTTCAGGTATAACTCCAGGAGTAGTATAGCAGGATCATGTAGTTCCAGTTGTTTAGCTCAGTTGGTAGAGTGCTTGCTCTGTGTGCTCTGAGTTCAAATCCCTAGCACGACAAAAATGGAAGGAGGACTTGGCAGCCTACTCCCAATATAATCAGCCCTTGAAATCCCTCTGAATAGCAGAGAAGTAATGACCTAGTGCCGGGCAAGGCACAATGTCAGAGAGTGTTTCATTCTGTTATACATAGGGTCACTATAAGTTGGATCCGACTCGATGACACCTTACAACATCACAAAGTTGTTTGAGGAAAAACCATGCTGACTTCCATAGTGGTTGTACTAATTCACATTCCCATCAGCAGCATGTTAAGGATTCCTTTTCCCCTGCATCCTGGCCAGCATTTGTTATTGTTTGTTTTCTTGATAAGAGCTATTCTTACTGGGGTAAAATGGAATCTCATTGTAGGTTTGACTTGCATTTCCCTAATAGCTAAGGTTGTTGACTATTTTGTCATATATTTATTGACTATTTATTTATTTGTATTTCTCATTTTAAGAACTGTTTGATTCATTTGTCCATTTATTAATTGGATGATTTTGGGTAGGGTTTAATGTTTTGAGTTTTATATGTTCTAGATACTAATCCCCTGTCAGATGAATAGCTGGCAAAGATTTTCTACCATTCTGTAGGTTGCATTTTCACTCTGTTAATTCTTTCCTTTGCTGGAAAGAAGGCTTTTAATTTCATTCAGTCCAATTTGTTAATTTGTGCAATTATTTCCTAGGCTGTTGAAGTCCTTTTCAGAAACTCCTTGCCTATGTATATATATTGAAGTCTATTTCCTGTGTTTTCCTCTAGGAGTATCAAAGTTTTAGGTCTTATATTAAGGGCTTTGATCCATTTTGAAGTGATTTTTGTACAGGGTGAAACAGGGATCTAGCTTCATTCTTCTAACATATGGATATCTAGTTTTTCCAGCACCATTTGTTGAAGAGGCTGCCTTTTCTCAATGTAGGTTTTTGGTACCTTTGTTGAAAAATCAGGTGGCTGTTTCTGTGTGAGGCTGGAGTTTAACTCAGTTGGTATAGTGCTTTCTCTGCATCCTCTGAGGGGCTGGGTTCCATCCCCAGCACTGCAAAAATGGGAGAAGGACCTGACTGTCCACTCTTGAAACAATACCGAAACAATCAGCCATCAAAAACCCTATGAATAGCACAGAAACGCTGACATAGTACCAGGCATGGCACAGGGTTAGGGAATGTTTTGTGGTGTTGTACATGCAGTCAAGAAGAGTTGGACCTGACTCATTGAACAACAATATAGCTGTGTGAGTTTATTTCTAGGTCCTCTATTCCATTCATCTATGTGTCTGTATTTTTTTCTTTCCTCCAGTACCATACTGTTCTTGTTACTAAGACTTTGTATTATAATTTGGAATTGGGTATTGTGATACCTCTAGCATTGCTCTTTCTGCTTAGGATTGCTTTGGATATTGGGGATCTTTTTGTTTCTATATGAATTTTAGTATTTTTTTTCATTTCTGTGAATAATGGCATTGGAATTTTGATGGGGATGGCATTGAATGTATAGATTGTTTTCGGTCATTTTCACAATACTCTATTCCATGAACCTGGGAGGTCTTTCCATCTTCCAGTGACTTTTCTAGTTTCTTTCTTTAGTGTTTTAAAGTTTTCATTGTGTGGGGCGCGCGCCTCCCAGTCTGGCCTGGAGGTTCGGACGGGCTGCGCCACCGCGCACACAGATACTAAACACAATTCACTCGGGACCCTCAGGTGAGGGGCGCAGACTCCCGCGGCCCTCGGGACCCGGAGGAGACGGGAGAAAGGAAAAGCCTCAGGCGCTTTTGCCTTCCAGGGACAAACACCGGTGTTGGTCGTCTTGGTGGTCAGGAGGAGACAGCTGCCGCTTCCTCGGTGATCAGACGGAGAGCAGGTTCTTTTCCTTGTCGAGGATTGTGACAGGAGAGCATTATTTCCTCATCAAAAGTTGGGGGAGAGCAGCGGGAGAGGCGCTTCCTCATCTGTGGTCCGGGCAGGAACAGGCGAGAAGGTGCAGAAAGGGATGCCAGAAAGGCTGTGCCAAAAAGGAGGTCGAGCTGCCTCAGCGCAGCTCTTTATATAGTTCGCCCATGGAATGGCCTGAGCCAATCAGCTTTCAGTCCAATTGTCCAATCAGGAAGGGTTTTGTACAAACATGCAACCAACTTACTTTCATTTTCCCTAGATTTCTAACTTACAAACCAGATATTCAAACGCCATTTTCCCAGTTTGGGAGTTTTTGCCAATTTCCTCCCAATTCTT
>VMDO01005809.1:0-39023 GCA_007922755.1 Pedetes capensis | reverse complement strand
TGTAGGGTTTCACCTCTGGCTAGATTTATTCCTAGATTTTTTTTTTTTTGGGGGGGGGAGGCTGCTATTGTGAATGAGGTTTTCTTCTTGGTTTCTTTATTATTGGTATATGGGAAAATTACTGCTTTTTCTATATGTTTTTGTCTCCTGCTTTGCTGAAAGTGTTAATCTACTCTAAGAGTTTTCTGGTAGATTTTTAAAGGTCTTTTAAGTATAGGATCCTATCATCTGTAAGTAGGAACAATTTGACTTCTTCCTTTCTTATTTGGATCCCTTGCTCTGGCTAAGACTTCAATCAGTATATTGTGTAAGACTAGAGAGGGTGGACACCCTTGTCTCAGCCCTGATTTTAGAGGAAATGCTTACAGTTTTTCCCCATTTAGTATGATGTGTACTGGTTTGTTATTGATAGCCTTTGTTATGTTGAGGTTGTTGTTATGTACCATCAAGTTGGTGTCCGACTCCTAGCAACCCTGCCTACAACAGGCAAAACACTATTGTCAGTGCTTTTCTGCTGTTCATAGGGTTTTCAGTGGCAGATGGATTTTTGGGAGTGGGTTGCTGGGTCCTTCTCCCAAGCCTGCAGCACCTGGTGTTCCCAGGCAGTGTCCCATCCAAGTACTAACCAGGCGCTACCCTGCTTAGCTTCTGAGATCTGACAGGATCAGATGTCACAGGGCTACAGCTGAAGGCATTTATGTTGAGGTAGCTTCTTTCTATGCCGGGTCCAGATCCACTCATGATGGGTAGACAGAGTCCCCACATGAGGGAGAGTATCTTTAATAAAGGCATTGGAAGGAAAATCCACCGAAACGGGAGGAGTACTCCTAGCCTTGGAGGGAAAGTCTGCCGAGAGGGGAATAGTACCTCCAAAAAGGTCTCTTCATGGAAAAGGACTTGGAACGCCATCTTTTCTTTTTCTTAAATTTTAATTGGTCACTATTGTAGATTTCTAGAAATATTAATGAAAAATAATCTTCTGGCTCTGTGGGCTATGCTAATTCAGATTGGGAGTTGACAAGCCTCAGGCTATCTTGAACTGGAAATCCCTGAATGACTTCTAACAGTGTAAACTCCTTAAACAAAAGCCTTTGTACCTATAGCTCTACAGTAAGCAAAAGCACCCATTCTTCATAACAACAGACTCAATGGGGTGACACACAGGTGGCAGTTAACCACCCTAAATTCCTGCATAAAGTTAAGAATAGTCAATTGTTACAAGAAATGCAGATGCTCAGGTTGTCTTGGTTTATTTCTTTAAAATAATCACACTTTGTCTCCCTGATACTCAAGTGACAATTGATCAGGTGATTCCATCAATGCAACCAACTTCCTTGTCTTTTTCTGACCTTTCATAAGATTTAATGAATTGTAATTCTGTATAAAAAGGCTGGATAATCTGGAAATAAACGGAACAAGATTACACTGCCTCTGAGCTGCTGTGTTTGTTACCCATTGCTGACTCCTCATCCGCCTTTGTAGTTCCAGTTGTTTAGCTACTAGTTGGATTAGCTTGTAGTTGGATTCTAGTTAGCTTCTAGTTAGCTTCTAGTTGGATTCTATCTAGGCTGCAGTTGGTCTTTGGCACTTCTAATTCTAGTTTCTTCAAGGGTTTTATCATGAAAGAATATTATACTTTGTGAAAGGCCTTTTCTGTATCTTTAAAGACTTGGTAGATTTTTCCAGTGAATCCATCAGGTCCTGGGCTTTTCTTTGTTGAGAGACTAATGTTGCTTCTATCTCATTATTTAAGTTGTTTATATCCTCTTGATTTAATTTTGATAGGTTATATGTGGCTAGGAATGTATCCATTTCTTCTAGATAGAAAATTTATATTAAAAAAAAAAGATCAGATCCTGATGCTGAGCTCACTGCCCAATCTTGTGTCCCAAGCCCAGCTGTGCTCACTCCCCACTCACCCACTACAGTGAGCTGGATGATATTGGAGCCACCCCCAGTAGATCTGAAGCCTGTGCTCCTGTGTGAGACTTGTCCCACCATTCTCCTATAGGACCTCTGTGGACAGAAAAATGGAGGCTCTGCTGGCTGCACCTGTTGCACTTGGAGTCTTGGTGCCTTCTGCCCTTTTGTGTGTCTCAAGCCCTGCCTTGCTCACTTACAGATCCCTTGCTGAGGTGGGTGGGATGATACTGCACAACCCTCAGAGGGTCTGAGGCTTGTGCTCCCATGTGGGACTTGCACCCCACTACTTTCCTATTGTAAGCTGTACAGCCAGGACCTCCATGGTGGGGGGATGTCAGGTGCATAGCCAGCACTGCATCTGGTGTCCGAGACTCACAAGTTGCTCTCTGTGGGAAGTGCTACCTGTGTCTTATGGGCAGGATGTTGGCAGGTTGCCAGGGCTGCTCTCCTCAGGGGATCTGAGCTCCAGACGCCTATGTGAAATTTTCCCCTGAGCTGTATGTTCTCTGAGCTCTGTGATCCAGGTGATGGGGATTGTCCACAGTGGTTTCTCTAGTTCTTCTTCACTTTTGGATTTCAATCTCATCGACTTCTGGACTCTCTCCACTTTCTGTGCAATCCATGTAGCGCCAGAGGAATTGCTGGCTGGTTTCCTGGTGGCCCAGTTCTGTGTAGCTGATAATTTTCTCTTCCTGTTGGAGCAAGTTTCCAAGTTTCTGGTGGCATAATCCCTGGCCTGCCACACTGATTCCTTCTCCCCCTTTAAAATTTTTTCTGCAGTTGGTGATATTTACCTAACCTTGTGGATTTTTTTTATATATACCCCTAGCCCTTATCCAACTTATTATGCTGTCTGATTGATCAATATGAGTTGTAAGCCATTGTTTAAGCTCTCCTATCTCTCTGCATCTCAAGGAAGGTGTTATATGTCCGCCATCCTTTTATTTATTTATTTTTTTGGTCTTGCTAAGTTATGTAGCCTATCTCTGATCTTAACTTTGTGATCCTCCTGCCTCTGTCTCCTGAGTTGCTGGGATTTCAGGTGTTAGCCACTACGCTCACCCATAATTTTCTTTATTCTATTGTCATTGCTCTGTTTTTAAAAATTATTTCATTAAATTCATTGGAGAGTAATCTTTTTTCTCTTCTCTGGAAGAGCTTGCAAGAAGGAATGATTTCTTAAAGGTGTGGTGGATCTTCTCTATACCCAATACCTCTAGAACTGGACTTTTCGTGGATTTTTAAAAGTATATTATTTAAACTTTTTACTTTGAAACATATAGATGTACAAGAGTTTGTGAAGGAATGTTCATAGAAATACCATTCATGTTTTCCCAAGAATTTGACATTGGTACAAACCATAGAGTTTATTCAGATTTCAGCATCTGTCCCTGCACTACTATATGTGTTTGTGTGTGTGTAGCTCCATGTAATTTTATCATATACACAGCCCTGTGTAACCATTAGTATAATTATGATGCCAAAGTATACCATTACCACAAGATGCTTGTGTTATTCTTTTATAGTCAAACCTATCCCTTTTCCTCATCCCTAGCTCCTGGTAAGCACTAATGTGTTCTCCATCTCTTATGGTGTTTCATGAAAGTTATACAAATGAAATCATGCAGTGTGTACCCCTTTGAGATTGGCTTTTTCATTAAGCATAATTTTCTTGAGGTTTATCCAAGTTGTGTGTACCAATAGTTAACTTTTTAAAAAAATTGCTGAGTAATAATTAATGGAATTCAGTTTGCTTAATGATTCATCTGTTGAAGACCATTTGGGTAGTGTCCACTTTGGGCTACTATGAAAAAAGCTACTATGAACTTTTCTATCCACCTTTATGCATGAAAATAAGTCTCTAATTCCCTGGGATAAGTGCTCTGGGAAGATTTTAAACTATTGATTTCAGTTCTTTAATGGTTATAGATCTCTGCTAAATGTTGATTCCTTTTTGAGTTTGCTTTGGTATCTTAATTTTTTTCTAGGAATTCAATTCTATTTAAATTTTTCATATTTATTAGCATGAACTTTGTGCTATGAACACTTTCAGTCTCTGCTATTTCCATATTTATATCTAGTTTTCATTCCTAATATAGTTCACTGTTTTCTTAGTAAATCTCATCAGAGGATGATTGTAAATGATAAGATTTTAAAATCTCATCTGAAGTCTCTTGGCTTTATTGATTCTCTCCATCATTTCTCTGTGTAAGCTATATGCCAACTTATGGGAACTAAACAAAGACACAGTTATTTATGTCCTTCACTGTTCCTTTAAAACTTGTCCAGGGAAAAAATGTCTCCAATTATTCCTGGATGGAGACTTGGGTGGGTCTGTGAGTCAGAGTTTCTTAACAATGACACTGTTGGCATTTGTGGCTGGATGATTCTTTAAGGTATGGGTCTATCCTGGGCATTGTAGGATGCTCAGAAGCAACTCTGGACTCTGCCCACTTGATGCCAACCACAGTGCTCCCCACTTATGACAACCGAGTCTGCAGACATTGCCAAAAGTTCAGTGGGGGACAAAATTTTCCTAGCTGAGTTGAACCGCCATGGCGTCATCATGTTCAATCTCAGAAAAGATGAAGTCCTAGAATCACTTTTTTCTAACATACTAAGTTGAAACTTAGCTCATGAATTGTCATTCTTTTTCATTTTCTAATTTAAGTAATCCTTCTTGGTTTTTTTTTTTTTGGTTTTGGATGTCAGGAAAATCAGTGAAATTTATTACCTAAATGCAGTAACTAACCAATTTCAGATATTTGGTTTCCTTCTTCCTGCTGCCATTTACAATTAGATTTTATTTCTAATTTTCCCCTCTAGCTTGGGCTTAATCTTATCAGTGACTTCTGGTATTTCTAAAATAGCATGTGAGGAATAAACATTTCAAATAGACAAATGAAAATTTGCTCATGGACATCTGCTTTGGAGTAAGCAATTGTTGTATAGGCAGATGTAGGACTCTTATTTCAGACCATGGGAGGGTCTGTGTATGAGGGAGAAAAAGGAATAATGAGAAAAAAAATCAATGAAGCAGAGCAGTGGGGAATGGTAGTGTAAACCTACTGGTCTCTCCTTTTTTTAAGTTTCTGAATGCATGAGAGGTATAAAGAGGAGAGATTGGATTTAGTTTGATAGAAAAGAAAACAAAATCTTAGGAGTTAACTGGCCAGGATGGGGGTAGCTGGTCCCTGTACTTGGATGCAATGAAAAGTAATATTATAACCATAACAGAGAAGTCATCCCATTTCTGATTGATGTTCCTTGCAGGACTAATGATGTGAGCAGTCCTAGGGGTAGAGGAAATCTGGCTTGTCGGGGGTGGGGTATGAGGCTGGCTGTGCCACAGTCTCCTCTGGTCCAAAGTCTATAAGACCGAGCTGGACCGGATATTGGTAAACAAATCCCTTCTGCCCCGCTCATTCCATTCCCCGAGGCACACATCCTAAGTGAATTCCCCAGAGACCCACTGTGCTATATGACTGTGTCACAGTCACTCTGACATTTGGCAGGAGGGCAAGAGAGGAATGGTAGGCAGAGGGCAGGGGCTCCAGGGGCTGCTTGGAAAACTAGGTTGAGATAAAGCCCCCAAAGCTTAAATTCTTTGTTGGATTTTACTCAAGTCTAGAAGGAAACATTTGGTGGCCTTGTTTGTTTGCTTGGTTTTGCAGGAAAAGCACTCCTTCTGGAAAGCTGGGAGGTGCAGCTACAGGAGAGTAGCTTCAGTTTGTCAGTACCTCAGCTTCCTGTGACATTTATTTTTCTATTAATCCTTGGCATTTATATTGCAGTGATAGATCAATTAGTGTCTCACAATGTCTAGTCCATTGACCTTATCACTTAACTATTCTATGGCACCCTGGTCCTCACAGGAAGACTGTAAAAGAAACATTTATGATTTTGACTTACCTAAGCTGTGAACTGGGGAAACGTTGGAAGGTTTAGTGGGGACAATCAGCAGCACAATCGATGCTTGAAGCTTTATAGAGCTTTCCTTTTTCTTATTGCACTTGAATTTTGACAGCTCACTTGCTACAATTTGGATTTTGAAAATGCCCCAAAGGCCCCATGTGTTGAAGGCGGTCGCTATTGGGAGGTGGTGGGGCCTTTGAGGTTGGTTCTAGTAGGAGGAAGTTAGGTCATTGGGGGTGGGCATGACCCTGATGGGGACTCCAGCTCCTCTTCTCTCTGCTTTCTGGCCACTGTGAGGTGAACAGATCTCCCCTGCCTTGTGCTTCCACCATGATGTACTAAGTCACCACAGTCCCAAAGCACTGGGGTCAAGTGACCATGGACTAAACCTTAGGAAATGTGAGCCAAGACAAACCTTCCTTTAAGTTGATTTCCCAGTTTTTTTTTGTCACAGTAACAGAAAACTAACATATCACTGAAATAAGAAAAGGAACAGAAACCACTTTGCATAGCACTGGGTGTTCAGGCATTCCAAAATGACCTTAATAAATTTGAAAGACCATAGAAGCTTAAAGCTGGAAGGAGCCTTAGAGATATTGTTGGCTACAGGCAACAGAAATGGACTATGAATGCTGGAGATAAAGGAGAACTAGCTAGGAGAACTACCTAGAAAGACACCAGAAGGCACCAGAGTCAATGGGAGGACAGGCTTGGAATGCAGGGCTCTGGAGAGCTTGAAAGCAGGAACTACAGCTGCACTCTTCTGGGGGAGTGTGTTCTGCTGTTCCTTCTGTCCTTCAAGACTCAGGGAGAAAGGATCCAGGTGGGTAAAGAAAGATTATGAGTTCCTTGGCTTCTGTAGTGGGAGGTGCACACATGGAATTGCCTTTCCATCAGTATCATGGAAAATACTGAAGTGGAAATTCCCCTGGAGAGAAAACCAGGATGTTTTTAGGAAGGGGGTGTGGGTGATGGGAAGCCACCATCTCACTCCCAAACAGAGAGACTTCATTTAGCCTCACTTTTCAGTTAAAAACAACCATTAACACTTCAAATAGAAATGAGTTCTTGTCTCTGTGATTTTGGCAAGCAGCATCACCACCACCTGCCTGAAGAGATCACCAGCTAGAGGGGGCATGCACAGTGAAGTGCAGGACTCTAAACACCACAAGCACTCCAGAAAATTTCAAGGATGCTGCTCATTCATCTTGGGGAATGGGACTTTAGTCAGATATCTAAGCTTCCTTTGAGATGGATGAGCCTAGTCCTAATTAATTGAAGTCAGTGAAAGTACAGTGAAAGCTTATCTGAGACTCAGTACCAGAAATCAAATCTGCTAGAGAAGAGGATGACACTGTAGGCAGACAATTAAGAGCTGTGATGAGAAAGAATTCACTAAGAGCCCAGAAATGCACAGTTCTGCTCAGGATGTTATAGAGGTAGGAAGGTCAAATAGAACTATATGGGTTCATTTTGCCTGTCCTGAGAAGCTTAGGGGCTGTCCCATGAGCACTAGATATATGTGTTGAGAAGTTGCATGTGTATAAGGGGTTGACTCCCTTAATTAAGATCAGGGTTGAAGAGAGGGCTTGGTTTAACACAGGGAAAGCAAACAAGGGGACAAAATCTGTTGTCATGCAGAACCTGTGTAAATAAGAGCGTGCGGTTTTAAGAAGAGTATTGATTTACTGGGGGCTGGGATTTAGCTCAGTTGGTAGAGCGCTGTGCTGCAGTCTCTGAGGTCCAGAGTTCAATTCCCAGCACCGCAAAAATGGGAGGAGGGCCTGGCAATCCACTCCCAAGGCAATCCCAAAACAGTCTGCCATTGAAAACCTTATGAGGGTCTCTATGAGTCAGATACCGACTCTATGGCACCTAACAACAACAATTGATTTACTGACTGGAGGATACATAGAAGTCAGTTTCTTGGCTCTGTGGCCAGCTCAGCCCTGTTCAGGACCCAGGTAAGGTGCTGTGCCTAAGCTGCATTAAAGTAGTGGGGTTCAGCTCGTCTCCAAACTTCCTTCTCGGCCACGTTCGCAGCTAAATCCAGTGTTAAATCTAAAATAAATAGTTAAAAACAAAATACCAAAATCAAAAACATAAGAAAAACTAGCAAATGGCCAATTGTATTAGTCAGCTGTTGCCACTATAGTAGAAAAACCAACTCAAACAAATTTACGGAGGAAGAGGTTTGCTGGGAGCTTATAGTTAGCAAATCAGTCCATAATGGTAGGAGGGCAGGTATGGCAGTGGTGGCAGGGCCGTGGTGGATGACCCCACAATAGGCAGAGCAGGAAGAGAAAGAGACCAAGGCTGCCAAAAAACCTCCAAAGTGCTACCTGAGGGGAGCTACTTGTGCCACAGGCCCACCTCACGAGGTTCCACAACCTCCCAGGGTAGCGCCACCAGCTGGGGACCAAACAACATGACTTTTGCGGGACAATTCAGGTTTGAATCATAGCACCAATCCACGCAGAGAACTGGGACTTGCAGTACGTTTCAGTTTTGATTTTTAAACAGAGAAAGTAACAATTGGACTGCAAGCAACACAAACGCATTATCATGAGAACTCATAAGCTTAATTACAGAGAAATGCAAAGCTAATAATTTTTATGCACTGTTACATCCCTAGGAGGCCAGTTACCATGGAGATCTTGTCTTCCTTTTCTTCTACTTAGGGCATATTTATATGGTAAAGGAAGAGAACTATATACATGATGGAAAGATTAAGCAAGACAAGGCACAGTTTGCTACAAATATTTTACATTTATTATAAGAATACAGTAAAAAGAGGCTCTGCAGACCAATGAATGGTAATTGATCTTTTGGAAAAGGCTATTCAAAATGATCTAAGTTTACAAAAATGATTAAATCATGTTTTTAAAATGTAGAAAACAATCAAAAGACTTCCTACAGTGTTAGCCAAAATTTGAAGTGTATTTCTTCTGAATGTAAAAACTAAAATAAATAAGTGTTAAATACAGATCTGAGTTAAAAATGAAAAGACAACTGATTTATATTTAGTGCCCATTCATTTTCAGAGTTGTACACAAAGCCAAATAAACCCACCAGACCTTATTTGTATGTTTTACACTTGAACTTTCCAGAAGCACCCTATTTCCAGTGTTTCTTTTATCCACTTCACAAATATATTATTTTAAAACAACATCAACAAAAGAGATTAAAGGTGCCTTAACCTGACATGAAGATGACCATATAATGACACTGAAGGGAAACTGTAAACCATAGGAGTGCTATGCTCAAAATGCTGCTTGCAGCTGGTACATTTATACCACAGGTGTCTGAGAGCAGGTCCCACTTCTTCCTCATCACCCCAAGTTCATCTATTGAAGGGAAGAGAAAGGAACTCAGAAAATTACATTTCCATAACCACTTGATGTGGGCCTGTTGGAGGAAGAAGGCGCGACCTGAGGCTACTATGCTTCCCATGGTCAAATGGCGATGATGACATTTGCCTACCTTGTCTTTGCCTTCAATTTGCTTGAGTTCCTGGAGAAGTCAGGGTTGTTCTTGGGCCTTTGACAAATTAATTTTACTCTCTTGTATTTACCTGGCTTTTCTTAACTCTATGTAGTCATATGGCTATGACTTCAGGGAGTTCCAGTCTTTTAGGGTACTCACCAAAAGAAGCCAGCCAAGAAAAACACACATAAACCGCAATGTACAGTCAGCAGCATGAGCACCACCAGTAGTGCTTAATATGCTTTGTTGCTTAATTAGGCACATTTAAACATAAATTAAAAATAAAATCTATAGGTATCTAACTAAAGGGACCAATTCAATGAGAAATCTCAATGATCTATGAAGAATGATGGACAGAAATGGCCCATGAGAACTTTTCACTTGCCACTGGTCCACAATGAGAGTTTGGTTGTATCACATGATGAAACTGGATAACAGACATTTAGTGAAGTGAAATGTTCAACAAGGAAATGGGCAATTTATGTCTTTGGCCACTTGAGTCATATATTTGAAATAAATTTCTCTTTCCCTTTGATTCTGATCTGATACTCAGAATCTATACCTGGGATTGGATTTAAAATCATATGATTATAAAGTATACTTGTTATGGGAAATGAAGTAAACACTGTGAAACCAATCTCTTTGATACTAAGGCTAAAACCAGTGAATTCCATTAGAATGTGTACATATTCTGTACATTGCAGATGTGAAAGGCCTTGAATCTAAGGAGGAATAATGACAAATTCACCTCTGTTGGAATTGGACTTTTGTTAGAATTGGTCTTCTGACTGCAGCTGAGGAGCAATTACAAGTGGCAGGGAATAAACTTCCATCATGTCCTACAGTCCACATTAAAAAAATGCTATACTTTGGGTTAGGGGAATACACTCAAAGTTCTATCAAACATGATTCTGAGCACTTTGCCCTCCATATTTGTGTACACCAGTCTACCATGTCTTAAGAGTAGGCCAGTAAGTTTGTTTCTACCAAGATAAATGATTTGTAAAGAGAAAAATTTCTATACAAGACAATGTTTGACTTTTTACCTCCTGGATTTAAAAATGAACAAAAAGCATAAATTAGTGAGCTGGCCAAGTACCTAGAGTAACAATAACAGATTTTTCATTCCTCTTAGCCCCTGTCAGGGTACTTAGAGATCTCGGCTTAATGAGAGGTGGGATTTAGTTTTTGCTATATGAAGATTGTTCAGGCAATTCAAAAGAAGATTCCAGGATTCACTACTTGACCAGAGCTGCATGAAGAAAATATTAAGGAGAATTTGCACTCATATGTAGTTGTTTTTTTGTATGCAAATTTTTGCTGCTCCAGTGTAGTAACGGGGATTTCTTTCTTACGGCTTTTATCTTATCTTGCTTGGAACACTGACATTTCCCACGATACCTGGCTTATGTTTCCAAAATAAGGTACAGTGTCTTATAATCAAGTGAATTGCCTAAATGGTTATAATTTTTGCAAGGGTTTCTTAAACTAACAAGGGGTAAAGTTGTATTTCTGTTGTCTGCTTTGATGATTATAGTTTGAAATCTGGCTGCTCACTATGTCATTTAAGAATCTGCTTTGGATAGCATTTAGAATGTTCTTATTCTGATACTAAAGATGTTCCTGACAAACAGGAGAAAGATGTGCTGTTTGGCTTTTTAGGAAGGGAATTTCAGAGTACAGCTGATGTTTTCATACAGTGGTGCCTTGGAATTTGTATATCTAGGTAGATTAACTTGCTTTGACCTTGTTGTTGTTGTTAGGGGCCAACAGGAAAAATCATTTAACATTGCATAAATGAAATACTTTTAGACATCTGCTAATCAGAAGAGTGTGAAGGAAACAAAGAGCAGTGACATAGAATAGCGATGGAGGAGTTAAATATATCCAGAGGTTTAAGGTCATTATTGTTAGGGATTCAACATTTCTCTGTGGGTGGAAGGGAAGCTACTTGAGCTCAGCTTACTGGGCCAAGATAATGGGCTACTTTCCCTGGACACACCCACTCACAGTAGTCTTGCTATCCTGAGAAAATGTCCCAACAGTCTCTACTGATAGTGCCACTCAGATAACATAGCTTCCCTGTTTCCACAGCAAGGGCTATAACCTGGTCTTCGTGTTTTGTGTCTACATGAGTTGCTCACACACCAAGTGTGGCCAGGCTCGGTAAGTAGATGCCAGTGAGCTCACTGTGAGGCAGGAGGCCCCTGAGGAAAAACTCTTTGGTTGACACTCATTATGAAATATTTAATATAAGCTGATGATAAAGAATTTTATACTTTGTTTAAGCAAATAATTGAGAAGCTCAAGATGAGAAAAGGAAATACAGAAGTCCGAAAAACTAGTGCCTCCCAGTGTCCTTGGCACCTGATGTGGCAGATGCTCAAGAAAAGCTTCCTGAATGAGCAAAACTGAGGAGAAACACAAAATTCTGCTCCCGGGGTCATTAGTGTCATTTAACACTTTATGACTTTGTGGCACCCTTGGATCTTACTGGCTTTGATGGTGAAATGTTTGAGAGTTTACAAACTCAAGATTTGAATCTTGTTAGAGGGCATCCCAAATATTCTCCTGTGAGGGTTCTTACAAGTTTGCTGGCAAGGAGACAAATCTGTCATGTCACAAGAGATAAGATAGTTTTTCCATAACACAATGAAAACCAGAAATGCTCCCAGCATATTTCCTGCAGTGCTGGCTACCCTGGACAGGTGCCTACCATTCCTCAACCTTCTACTGCTTAGGGAAAGGGCTGAACCACTGCTGTCAGCATTCCTTGCAGAAAGACAGAACTAGGGTCACTATGACTCAGCTGGTGCTTTATGAGGTGATAGGGATCATAAAGAAAATCAAGTCAATACCCCGTTCTGTGTCCTTTAAGAAAGTGCTGTGGAGACCTAAGAGGCATGTGGTATTTAGTAACACGCAGCAGGAAGTTCTTCAAGCCCTTTTGGAGAATCAGCTGCCCTTACTGAGCCTGCCTTGATTTGTTGGAAGGGTAGTCTCTGAGCCATTCTGCACTGGTGCTTTGTCATTGCCCTTCATCTCTTCTTAACCCTCATTTCTGGATGTCTTGTTCTCTGCCCTTCTGTGTCTTGTCTTAGTCATGCAGCTCTCTGACTGGTTTTACTATGTTTCTAAGATTCCTTTCCCCCAAATGTTACTAGTATAATGATGAGGAACGTGGCTACTTAACTGGTGTTCCCCTATTTCCCTGCTGGCTCTGTATTTCCAGAGCTGAGCTCAGCCCTGTAAGGTCCCTCTGTAACTCTAGGAGCCATTTACTTAACACTAGTCAAAAGGCAAAGTGGGGCTGATTTAAGCTGGCTCTCATTTAGAAAACTTTAGCCTGTTTATGCTTCATTGCAAACAAAGATTTCTAATAAAATATGAATCATCAGTGACCTTAGCTTAAGAAATATTAAATATAATGGAAATAAATATAGAGAGACATGAGTCACCTCTTTGAAATAGGACCAAATCCATTGGGTGGGAAGACAATGAGTGAAATGTCAACGAGCAGGGCATCAGCTCTGAGCTGGGGATATAAAGCTACTATACTAACCCAGGGCAGAGGTTATCTGGTTTGCTCACGCAGAAGCCCACACCCTGGCAGGTGACTTCTTTTGCTTCATTTGGCTCTCCTGATCTTTTTTATTTTCTTTAGGGAAAGATATGGCCTCATGGCACTGTTTTCCTCAGGCTTCCTAGCAACACTGGCTAGGTTTTTGTTCCCCTTTAAGATTTCTATGATGTCTGTAGGGCTACCTCATCCTGCTTTGGATAACTGGTTCTTTCCTCTATGTGCCTGTAACAGCACCTTATTAACAGATACATGGCAGCCCATGCTTATTATTTCTATACAGTTTAAAGTGACTAAGAATTTAGCACAGTAGGACTTTTCTGTCATTCAAGAATCTCAGTACTTATTAAGTAGCTAAGTGATTCTTAATGTCTATACTTAACAATTCAGAATTTAATCTCTGAATCAGTATGAGGCAGCAGGATGTTTTTTAAGGGGCACTTAATTTCTTGAATTATAGCTAAGATACATACTTTATTCACCTTCTATGTTACAGCCTTATTTTTTAAAAGAGAACTTTATGGGACTTTAAGTCTGTACTGATAACTCCTTCAAAAAGCTGATCTTGGTACATGAAACCTTGACTTTTAAAATCAGAGCATCATCTTTTGCAGCAATGAATATGCAATTCTGGATTTTTCCCAAATAATATAGTATTTAGACTTGATATGAAACTAATCAAACCAGAAAAAAATAAATAATACAATTCTGAAATGTATAAGCAAATCAGTTAGCAATAAAAGAAGTAACACTTTATTTTAATGGTAAACTTTCATGCTAACTTAATAGTATAATATAATATAAACTCACTTTCATATAAAATATGATTCCATTTAATTAAGGTATTCATATATAAAGAAAACATAGATCTTTTTCAATTGTTTGTCATTGTTGCTTTTTTTAGTTTTAGTGTTCTATTTTGTGTGAAGGCTGACCTCCTGAATACAAAAGTCAGTCTTTCCATGACTCAAAACACAATTTATGGATAGTCACTTCTGTTGACCAGAAACATCAGAAATAAGTGGGATAACAAAGGAGTGTGTGTACAAAGAAGAGGGCTGAGGAAAATGATCCCTTCCCAGAGGGCATCATTTTTATCTCACTTCAAAGGACACGTGGCCATAAAATATTATATAGAAAGCATACAGAAAAGGGTTCTTAGGTATACTTAGGTATACAACATCTGATGGCTCAAGAATTAGAAAGTGGTGTGACTGGGAAACTGACAATAGTGATGCACAACCCAGATCTGTAGTGCTGCAGTCTAAGTTTTGTTTATCCCACCACAGATAAGTTCCTTGTGTGTGGCATATATTTTAACCAGAACACTTTGTTCTTAACATCCTCTAACACCAGTACTGTGAAGTCATGTTATTTTAGTGGTACCAGCCAAACTATAAAGGCATATGGTAAAACTGAAACATAATAAAGAAAACCATACTGTGGTTTAAAGGAAATTAAAACAATTTCAAAGACAAGATATTGTTTTCAAAATATTCCTAAGATGAAAAATAATTGTGAAATGCGCACTGAATGATACCTAGCACAGGTTCCTGAGCTATACTGATCTGCTAGGAAATGTTTCAATAAATTGAATATTGCATTTGTGAGAAAATGGTGAATTATGGATGGGGAACTTTATTGCCCATATTAAATTTGGCAAAAGAGAATTATATGAAGCTTTTCCCTGGGGACTTGTGGCAAGATGCGTTGAAATAAAGCCTTAGTTTCTGAAAATTTAAGCAAAACTTGATAATCTTTTATTTTCCTGCAAGAAAAAGGATATGATGGCTTGGAAAGCAGTCTTAGTTTATATGGAATATAAAACTAATTTTAGATTTCACATGTTGGTAATAAATGTTAATTTAACATTAAAAGTTTCTTTCTTTGAAAAATGAACTACCTAAATTTTCTCAAAGGCTCCTTGGTAGATCAAGGTAGAAAAATGCAGGTGAAAGGTGGACTGCCTATGCTTACTACCCTCTTCCCCTCCTGGAATAATAAATGCCAGGAATTATGAGTGGATCTACCCAGTAAGGATGTTAGCATCTCTTGATTAATACACGAATAGCACAAAGACTTGAGACCAGACTCAGTTATATCTGGACTAGTGGCAATTTGGATTACAACTGTTTTCTTAATAAGTCAAGGGATTTTGTGCATTTCTGAATCCCCTTTTCCCTACATTAACTTGCAAATTCAGAATAGTAGTATGCTTTTTGGGTATGGATTAGCCTCCTAAAGTACATAATTCCAATAATTATCAGAGACAGAGGGATGAATAAATTATGCTTCAAGCATAACAAAATTAACAGTACAAAATGGTTTGCATAAGATTTTCTTAATACATGTGCCTATACTGAATTTGATATTCTATCTGATATGATCTTGAAAGACTCCCAATGAGTTATTAATCTTGAACCATAGCAGTACTTGCTTTGGTACAAAGAATAAAATAGAATTTAAATGCTGCAGATGTCACGATGTTTTGAAAAGCTTTTTAAATTTAAGCGTGGAGTTACGATGTGAATTGAAAATTTGAACAGCTTCAGTGAGTGAATTATCAATGCCATGTTCATTCTTTACACCAGAATGCAAGGATTAAGCTTCAAGTCTTGTTCACAAAGTTAAAGCCAAGCCATCATTATCTCTCCTTGCTGAGAACTCATCATTGAGGCCACTAAGGGATGAGAAGCTTTAAAAAAAAAATCACAGACAAAGATTCACTTGGAAATACTGAAAGAAGTGGAAATATCTTGTCTTACTTTTGAAGCCTGGCAAATGTCTGAAGACCATTAGCACTTAATTCATGGGTCTGCTTTGATTTGCCATGGTATGTGCCATCAAAAGAAAGTTTCATTTACTTATAATATTTGACCTAAGGGAGAACATGTTTATTGAAAAGAAGTTGCTTTGTATGTTGCAATATACTTTTGAGGACAGGTTTATTATGCTTCCAATTTAGTCTGAATGTACTAATCATTAACTGTATAGTTTGCAAGGAGATTGAAATGATAGGCATAAGTCATTTTTCACTTCAGTAACTTCCTTTATACTCTGTACTGGAATGAGTTCTGCACAATGGTGTTCACAGGCAGCAAACAGCTGGAGAGGCAGGAGGAATTTTCTATCCTTTAAGCTCTTCCAGTGAACATAGACCAAATAATCATGAAGGTGATACTAATCTGAACAGAGGCCTGGAAACATACAAGGTTTCCTTCCAGGTCACATTTACCCCTGAGCAAGACCATCTCTTACACATGTATTTATCCTGAGAGGCAACTATATACAGAGCATGGGGTAAGTTCCCTGGGTGCAGCTAAGATTCAGCTCAACAGAATTCTAGTTTTAACTCTGTTAAATTTTCTCCACATGAAACATCGTTGGCCCTGTGCTTTTGTGTACCTATCAGCTGTTGGCAAGGATTTCCAGGTAGCAGTAAATGAGGGCGGAAAGTGGAACTCGGAGGACTGTCCCTAGGTCTTTTTCCTCATTAATATTCATTTTTCACATCTGCCTTATACTTCAGTACTGTGTGTGTGAACTTGGCTCCTAACAGCTCTGAAAATTTATAAACGAAGGGAATTATATTCTGGGAAGCGTCTCTAAGATGAAGGTAATGTAACTAGAGGTACTCTGGTGCTTCCATGGACTTGTACAGTGTAGTGTCCTGAAAGAAGTTTTGGTTGCCATTAAGAGGGCTCATAGACCTTTTTGGGGAATTTGGGCCACAACATAGAATGGACATATATATGTGCGTGTGCGTATGAAGGCATAACCTTGGTAAGTGAGGTGAATTTTATGTCATCCTTTTCTTTGATCACTGCTCTAGCTGCTCTTTCCCACATCCTTTAAAAGCAGCTGCCTCAACTCTAGGTGTTTTTTGAGGACATGTCATGTGACATTTTCTGATGCCTGGTCTGAGTAGGAGGGAAAAGATAACTTCAACAATGCTGGAACATAATGCTTCTTACTGGACTTTTTTTTTGCTTGTCATAAGTAAGGAAAACCATGGGAGGGCCAAATAATTCCCCATATAAGATCATATTCACAGATTAGTCTTGCTGTGGCAGAGAAGCCACCTGTGGTTGAAACACACTCTGCAAACATGCTTTACCAATGCATTCTATAGCACCAACTAGGAAGGTCGATGGCATAGGACAGCAGCCCCAAATCGTGCCTGAAGTAGACAATGTGTGAGAAACATCAGTGGTCCCAAGTGTGAAAAAGACCTTTTATCCAGAGCTTGTGCTTTTGTATTTAGTGGTCTGAAAGGGTAGCATTGTTGTGGTTAGCAAATAAGCCCTGGGTAAGACTATCTAGTTTTTGAACAAATTTGCCTTTGGCAGATTTTAAAGTGGAACATATTTAGAAAGTAAAAAACAGTTAAAAAATAACCTTACAAGATGGTTGCAGGAAATGCAATATAAACTCAGTTAACGAGAACAACAGTTATCATTCTTCTGGAGGACAGAGTAATGAAGGCTGAGCTTGGTGCTCTTCTGTAACTATGTGATTTTCCTCTTGATGACAGCAAGCTCTTTCTGAAGTTCACTGAATGTAGGGCGGTTTTCAGGTTTATAATCCCAACACTTCATCATAATTTTAGAAATATCCTCTGGACAGTGTTGAGGGGCAGACATCCGGTATCCTGACGACCCAAGAGAAGAACAGAGTACAGAATGGAGATAAGATAAAAATGTTCATACAGGGCATTGTGTAGTTTGTAAATTTTAGTACAAGAAACAAAAATTCCATTTCAGGGCACTGTCTTCTCCTACAGTTGATACAGAATTCAATATTACACAGCCATATATTTAGTTTTTAAAAAAACATTTTGTTCAGATGTCAGAAATTCTGAAGATTTTTCGCATACAAATGCATATGATAGTTCCTCTAAGTATTTACTTCTAGAATTACAGGCAGAGTCTTTGAAGAGGGAGATGATTTTGCAAACACTTATTCAACAATGAAGTAAAAATGAATGAGTCACAGCCTTTTATGGGCTGTTGTTTTGGCAGTGGTTGGAGTCGTGTGTGGGTGGGGTGGATGAGTCCTTGAGTCTAAGTCAGGAAGTAAGATGTGTGCCAGGTGGGAAGGACGTTAACATAGCATCCTCCCCCACCTGATTTTGCAGCCAAGATTCTCTGGGGTAGCCGTTCGCACTGCTATTTTTTTTGTGGACTCCACAAGCATATGCTAGGGTATCACCATCACCCTGTTATTCCCCTCTCTGATCTGGGGGCACTATAGGGTTTCTTCAGAAGTGTTATACAGTTCTCAAAAATTTCCTTCTAAAGGCTAGCAGAATTTCAACTTGCAAGTTTTATCTGGTATGGGATAAAAAAGGAGGGCTGAGGAAGAGTACCCTAATCTTCTTTGGAGACACTGCCATGCCAGGCAAGGAAGAGGTGGAAGAAAAGCCTATCACTCTATTTTTAAAGTGGTTGGATCCCTGAAAATAGTTTAAGAGCCACACCATCCATGGGGTTTGGACACAGACTTATCTTACCTTTCTGCACTTTGCTTAGGCATGGAGCAGTATTATAACCCCACCAAGCTGGCCAACACACCCACTGTCGGCACTGCTGCCCTGCACCTCACCTCTTTCCACTTGCTCTCGCGCTTGTTGATTTGTCATTCCAGGGTATGGACAGACCCCTAAGCTGAAGGTCTCCCAAAGGAGGATGCCAAAGCTCCACACGTCACTTTCAGAACTGTATCTCCCTGGAAGGAAAACAGCAGCCATATCCACGTGAGGCCCAAGGGGCAGGTGGGTGACAGTTTCTACTGACGTATGGCAGTCACACATTAACATAATCAAAGTTACTGTACTAACTCAATAACAAGTGATTCCATTTTCCTTACTAGTTTTACATTCTAGGATTAGTAATGTTATCAATTAAACTAGCAGCCTGAAGACTGTTTAATCAAACTGGTTACCAAATGACTTGCCGTTCTGACCAAGATAGCATGCATGCTTGCTTTCCCTGTGGTTTCTGAATGAGATGATTGGTTTATATAAAAACCATATAAGTTTGTACACATCAATGCCTATGAGATTAAGTAAGTTGGATTCCTGCAATTTTGCCTTCTGCCTGCATCATTTTCTTTCCACTAAAATTACAAACAAACTTAAAGCAATAAGGAAAGTTTCTTAACTTCAATCACTATTCTTAACTTCATCACTATTTACAGATATTCTTACATGCTTAAAGGTCTCATTTTCTCCACTGATAGTTTAATTTATGCAAAATATATTTTCCTATGTGTTTTGAATAGAGCAGCAATTAACATAGCTGGCTGATAGAAACAACTTCTTTAAATTACACAGTGCCTTGTTTTGTCAAAATATCCTGGTGCACCTGTTTCACTGAGCTATAAGAGATAAGCTCTCAATTTTTTTGGTAGCCTTCAGGAAAAGTGCAGAGATAAAATCCAACAAGATATCTTTTGGAGATGGATGTGAAATCAAGAAGAGGTGGCACAAAAATTCTTTCCTATCTCTAAGAGGCTAAATATTTCTAAGACTCTTCCAACATGCTCATATTTTCATTAATTTGATGTATGGAGCATATTCATAGTATAAAAACTGAACTCCATGTGCAGTGGTGTGGAAGGTTTCTTGAATGATACCGTTTCTGTTGTCATTGTAGCTTTTTGCCTTAACTGTCACTCCAGGATTTATAAATGCCCCTCTTGGAAATGTGTCATGTTACTTTAATGACCTTTTGTTGAAGAAAGTAAAATGGAAAAGAGTCTGCCTGCACTGTAACTGCTCTAAGTTTGGCATGTACTCACTGGTATCAGCTCCAGCTGTGTGAATTAGCTTCCTTCTTAGACAGTAATTATGGACAGTCACTATGCTGTTTGGAAGGAAGATTACTTTATACATCGACTCTTTTCATGTTTGGCATCCAATAAGCTAATATTTTTCATGAAAGTCATCTAATATGTACAAGTTAAGACTAACTTTTTAAGAAAGTCTTACACAAACATCTTACTTTGTAAATAATATTTCAGCCGAGATTTAGAAAGGCACATTATATGTAAACTTGAATCACGCTCCAAAAGTAAAAGCTCATAACCTAACTTGGACTTTTAATAAGCCAATAATAAGTCACAATTATATAGCATTTTGCTACTTTTCTGCCTCTCATTTGCGCCTCATAATACCCTTATAGAGAAAAGGTACAATAATTTTCATTTTATCAATTAGGAAACATAGGTGCAGAGTAGGAGATGACTTGCTGTGGTTATACAACTAATAACATACCTGACCCAGGACTTTCCATTAAAAATCCTGCCTCCCTGGCATTTCAGAGTATATTTAGGTGACACATGGAAAAAATTCTTTTCAATAATTGCTAAACAGATGATTTTATTTCTTAGTTGAATATTAGTATCCTGTTTGCCCTTTATAGCCTTTATAGCTGTGACTGAGGATGGTGACAATGTATCTAAATACTCCAAGAGTATGCTACCACTTTGTGGCTAAAAGAAATGTTGGGGAAGATACACCCAGTAAGTGGCTGAGAAGTCTTTGAGCACACTAGGAGATCAGAGTTAAGAATATTTGCCTCTAGGAAGGGAAATTACGTGGCTAGAGATAGGCCTGGGAGAGGGGCTTATATTTTATTGTAGGACTTTTAGTGCTGCTTGATTTTTAAATAAGCATGTCTTTTCAAAAATTAAGTTTAATTCGATAGCCCTAAACTCAAATTTTGAGAGGTCCCTTGGACAGATTTTTTTCAACTACCCTCACCCCACACTTCTGAGAAATGTGGACATTTCAATATTCTAAGGCAAGAGTGAAGAAAAACCCCTTGGAAACAAGGCAAAATCTTACCACCAAACACAAAGTTATAAAAAGAAATAAGGACTCTCATAAGCTATTTTGTTTTCTCGTGTTCCTCAAATCTTTACAATTTTTTTTAACAAAACATTAAGTGGGGGTGTTAGGCCAATTATAAGACAGTTAAAGAAATGATCCAGAGACACAGCAGCACTTTTACTGGATGTATAATAACTATTAAAAAGAAAATAATCATTGTTTGACATATGGTCATATTTGAAACTCCTATGTACCTTTTTCAATCTAGCAATCTTACATATAGGAATTTGATCAATAAGTTTGTGCTCATGCCTAAATGCAGGAAATGAACATTTGAGGAGCCACACAAATAATACATAAATCATTCTAACTTGGACTCTGCTCTACCCCTGTAATAATGCTTGTGGGTGTTTTGTGCTGATGCAGTCCATTTTTACCACCTGAAAGAAAACCAGAATCTATTCTTACCATAATTAAGAGCTTCTGGTGCTGTCCATTTAATGGGAATCTGCTTTAAGCCAGAAGATGAATACACTCCCCCATCCTCTTGACGAGACATTCCAAAGTCACTGATTTTCAGAACATTATTTTCAGCTACGAGGCAGTTTCTTGCAGCAAGGTCCCTGGGTTATAATAAGACACAGAAAACACTTATTAAAAAAAGTTGAAAGCCACTTTCACATTTATGGCTTCCACACTTTGCATTTTTACATTTGCAGTGTATTTATAACGAGGTTAAGAACACGTGTGATTTACCAGTCCTCTCATCTTTTCTGTCATAGGTAAAAATATTCCAAGCAATATTTGCATATGGATTAGGCCCACATGCTAGTTTTCTAGGCATCACATATATTTCCATTTAAATAGAAAAGCACTGATTCTAGGGTTAAAAGAGAAAATCACAGAGGAGAGGCTAAGCAAACTGGGCATTATTTTTCCTCTTACAGGCTTTCCCAAGGAAGCACTTCCAACAGAGCTTTCTGTGATGACAGAATGTTCTCTATCTGCAGTGTCCAAAAAGGTAGCCATTAGCCATGTGGAGCTATTAAACACTTGCAAGATGGCTAGAGTGTGTGAGAACCTTAATTTTTCATTTTATATACTTTTAGTTTATTAAATTTAAATAGCAGCGTGCGGCTAACTTCCAAGACTAGCTTTAGAGTTTCCCAACAGTTGGAAAATGGCTGAGGTGCCAGGCACGCAACTCTATTTCCATTGCATCTGGGATGGGCAAAATTCTACATGATGATCTGGCCCTGCCTGTCTCTTGCCTCATCTTGTTCTACTCTCCCCATCCTTTACTATATCCTGGAGCACTGCTCTGCAGTCCTGAGTTTGATTCCTAGCACCACAAAAGTGGGAGAAGGACATGGCAATCCACTGTAGAGGCAATCCCAAAATAGCCATTGAAAACCCTATGAGGGTCACTATGAGTTGGACACAATTTGACAGCACCTAAGAACTTGCAGCCATAGCCCTGTGGCATCTGATCCTGTTAGATATTGGAGGCTAAACAGGGTTGGGCCTGGTTAGTACTTGGATGGGAGACCGCCTAAGAACACTGGGTGCTGAGACTTGGGAGAAGGACCCGGCAACCCCCTCCCCAAAATCAATCTGCCATTGAAAACCCTATGAATAGCAGAGATGACAATAGTGTTTTGCCTGTTGTACATAGGGTCACTATGAGTCGGACACTGACTCGAGGGCACCTAACAACAACATAAGCCATACTAAGCTGCTTTTTGTTTCCAAACACAGGATAACTTCCCTAAATGCTACAAAACAAAGTTCCTACTCTAATTCTAAAGGAAAATACATTCAATAATCATATGTAAATATGTGTGAGAGAATGCATATATATATACACACACACAGAGAAAAAATAATGTCATATAGTGCTGAGTATTAAGAAGAAAATAGTAGGGGAAAAGAATTTACAAGAAGGAATCCTGGTTTAGACAAGGTGGTAGGGAAAGTCTCTTTGATAATGTGATATTTTATTAAAAACCTGAAGGAAGTGGGGGGAATCTACTTTATGGGGTGTGGCAGACAGCCAATTGCCTCCTAAAGTCCACTTCTTTCACATTAGTAAAAGAAGCCCTATGTTAGCTGAATATTTAGCCATGCAGCTTAAAAATACTGGATATAGGGCTTAGCTCAGTGACTAGAGCGCTGCACCCCTCTGAGGACCCGTGTTTGGTCCCAGCAGTGGAAAAATGGGAGAAGGACGTGGCAATCCACTCCTGAAAGTATCAGCCATTGAAAACGCTGTAAGTCAGACCCGACTTGAGGGCACTTAACAGCACTTCTCAGCTAGAGCTAGGTGTAGTCCTGGTCATAATCTAAGTTCTGGCCAGTGATGTCAGTGTGAGAGTTGTCTTAAAATTTATAGGCGGGTGCTCTGATAGCAAAGGGGATGCATCATTATGTTTTTCCTTCCTGCTAATCTGAATGCGGACATGATGGAGGTTGTGAGCTGACGTCTTATACAAAGAGGAAACATAGTAATATTGGAAGAGCAGCAAGAAATTATGGGCCTGGATTCCTGATGAGTATTCTGGAGCTTCCAGACATGTTTTGAACTGTCGACTTTGGTACTTTGGATTTATTACTTTTTTAATGCGTGAGAGATTCTTATGTCATTCCAGTGGTTTTCATTTCTTAATGTTTTCTTCTTTGGTTTTCATGCACTTTTTTAGCTGCAGTTAAAATAATTTAATATGGAGGTGGATGTGGTTTTGGACACATTGAGTTTTAGATATCTATTAGACATCCCTGGCATCTGGTCTTGGCTGATCTCGTAAGCTAAGCAGGGTCAGACTGGTTAGTCCTTGGACGGGACCTCCACTTGGGAGTATCAGATGCTGCAGGCTAGGGAAAAGGACCTGGCAATCCACTCATGAAGCAACGCGCTATTGAAAACCCTATGAATAGCAGAGAAGCACTGAGATAGGGCCAGGCACGATAATGTCACAGAGTGTTTCATTCTCTTGTACATAGGGTCCCTGAGTTAGGCCCAATTTGATGACACATAACAACAACAACATTAGACATCCAAGTAGAGCAGTTGAGTAGGTAGTTGGATATATCAGTGAGGTAGTCAGAAGAGAGGCTTAAGAGTTGTGGTTTTTAAATTGTTTTGGAAGCCATGGAATTGGAAAATGCTTTCACCTAGAGTGAGTGTGTAGAGGAAGACAAAAGACACTTGAGGACTAGGCCCTAGCACATACCATAATTTAGACAAAGATTAAGAAGGAGCAGGAAAGCTAAGCGAGGAAAAATTTTCAACTACTGCTGAGAAGGAAAGCATGAAGACTATGAACTAGACATTGGATTTTGCAGCATGGAAATGAAAGAAACATTGACAGCAATTTCACTGAAGTGCTGGGTACAAAAGCATAATAGGAGCGTGTACAAAGAAAATGAGAA
Organism: Pedetes capensis; assembly: GCA_007922755.1. Taxonomy (NCBI): domain Eukaryota; kingdom Metazoa; phylum Chordata; class Mammalia; order Rodentia; family Pedetidae; genus Pedetes; species Pedetes capensis. The sequence continues at coordinate 14,856 of VMDO01005809.1, read as the reverse complement.
ATAAGTACAAACAAGTTTAGATAGCCCTTTTGAGTACATTTTCTGTAAAGGAGTGCAAAGAAGTAGAGAGGTAACTAGAAAGGGATTTCAGATCAAAAGAATTTATCCCCCTATGCAGATGGGAATAATATGGTAGAGCAGAACTAAAGCAGGAGGGAAAGGTAAAAATTGCAGACTTGAAGCCCTTGAGAATGCAAGGGGGTGATGGGACCCATCTTTGCTCTTCAGGTTAGATTCCTGCTGCCCAGAATAGTACATGGCACAGTAGTTGCTCAAAAATACTTGATGAATAATACTATCTTATCATAGAAATGTTCTCTACTGAAAGCAAGTTGTTTATTCTATGGTGTTTTTCCTTTTAAAATTTTCTCCTGAGGAATAATCAACAACTGGTTTCTTGTTTCAACTGATATGGTTTTATGTATTATCTTTGGAATACATCTCTAAGTATTAAAGTTTTTGGCAGTTCTGAGTCATAGTTAATTTTTATGACTGGCATTGTAACTTAGGAATTACCGTAAGAAATTGACATATAAATAGCTGACTGGTAATGGTGTTTCCTAAGGATATTAAATTAATTTTAGAGTTACTGAACATAATTGATCAGAGAAATAAGTTTTGTATTCTAGATGTGAACTAGGTGGTAGTACCTAAAGCCATTCACAAAGGGATGTGAAATACTCTGCCTTACTAATTTGCTACAATTGTTTTTATTTAAGTCTCACAAGGAAGAACCTTAGAAGAAGCCTAAGTTTAAAATTCAATCTCTGTCCCACTGTCCAGTTTTTAGATGGAAGAGATCACTATGAACTCCCACTGAAAGAGTTTATTGCCTGACAGAGTGAAAGTCTTATTTAACGCTTAACTGTATTGTGCTTCTGGGGTCACACATGACCCCATGATGCACATACTCATACTTAGATAAGTGCTACAGCACCCCATGTGTGGCACCTACTCGGAAGTCTATTTTGACCCCAAGATACCACTTAAGGGTTAATTAATCAATGTGCAGCTCTCCAGGTTGGCTCAGGAACTCCAGGTTCTACCTATGGCATAACTGGCCATAATAACCCTACCTCTGCTACTTATTTGTGTGGGCTTGACATATTTAGCTTCATTTTACTCACCTAAAAATACAATTTAGCAGGCAGGATTAAGTGTCATAATGTTTGTAAAGTACTAGCATATAATATGTGATTTAACATGAATTGTCAATAAACTATTATTCTATTTATATATTGCTGCTACTGTTACAAGAGGCAGGCCCTGGAACAGCATATATAAATCATTTTCAAAATAAGTTTTTAAAAATGTGTTATGATCACAAAAGGAAAGGGGCCAGAACCTGAAAACTAATTGACTATAAAAGGTAGATTTGTCAAACACACTTTCAAAGATGGAGTCAATATTATTTACATGTTAAGACTTTCATAGTGAGTGTTAGGCAGAATTAGTTGAATGCTAATAGTTTCTACCTCATTCTCTTAAATTTCCAATATAATAAAATTGTTAAAGCTTTCATCTCTTTAGACTGAATTCATTTGTCTTTCCTCTTATTGTTAGGTGCTCTTAAGTTGGGTCAGACTCATATTGACTCTATGTGCAAAAGAATGAAACACTCCCTGACACTGTGTCATGCACATGATCTTCTTTTATGCCAATTGTTTCAGCCACTGTGTCAATCCATCTAGTTGATGGTCTTCCTTTTTTTTCATTTGTCTTTGGAGATAATGAATTCTCTGTATTATAGGTGCATGAATGTTTCAGATTTCCTTTCTATATGTATTTCATTATTGTGCACAAAGTAGGCTCTACAAAGTTATTAGTACTTGTTGACTGACCAATTTCAAATTAGGCCATACCTTATTTTTTTGAGTTAGATTAGGGACTACCCTCCCCTTTTCAGTGCCTAACAATTATTAAACATGAAACCTGTTACTAGTAAATAAATATAAGTGATCTATTGCAAAATTTTCGAGAGGTTCTGGCTATATGTGACTTGGAGGATTTATCTGAAAGTAATATTACATAATTTTTAAAGCTTTTTAAAGAGGAAAAGCAGTATAGCATATTAAGTCTGCCAATCTTAAAAATCTACCTTCTGTAGTTCCTGTTCTAGCATGACGATGTGAGTTCATACTCTATACTCCTACTAATTATAATTAAAACTGCCAGCTGAACTACCAAAAAATAACTCCTTAAAGGCTCTTTAAGATAAATGTAGGTGGATTCTGGAGTGCAGTGGAAATCTGCAAAGGTAACTTTCCTGTCCCTGCTGCAGTCCCTTCTCATTTCTCTTGCAGCTTCCCCTCCTACGTAGCATAATACAAGGGAGTAACACTAGTATTAGTGACTGAAATTCCCACAGAAACCCTGTCTTTCTGCCCAAATAAACCCGAAAAGACAGGTACCTCTGAGCCAGAGTATGAGGAAAATCATTGAAAGGGAGGAGCCAGAGAAGAAGCTCACCTAGTTCCACGTGTGAATCTGCACAGGTCTGAACTTCAGCCCTTAGTTACATCTGTGTGGGGCAGATCACCACTCGGAGAAATAATTAGATCACTGCCAAGGTCTAAAACTAACAGGACTGACTATTTGCTAAAGACAATCAAAGGCAGAATTTGTAGTCTAGACCTAACAAAGTTAAGTGTTAATGATTTTGATTTAGCAGAGAATCTCCAGCAGAATGTAACAGGGACTTAAAATTGTGAATGTTATTCACAATTTTAAGGACACAATTCAAAGTTGCTTAACAGACAATAAGAAAAGTGTGACTAGAGTCATAGCTCATTGGTAATGTGTGCCCTTAGCTTGCTCAATCAGCTGCCACCTTCTCCCAAATGTGGCCAATTCTAAAAGTGAAACAGAAATGGAATCAACAAATGCCAAACTCATGATAACCAGAACTGGAATCATCAGAAAGACTCTCAAGAACCCATTATAACTACAGTCCATGAGATAAAAGAAAACACACTTGAAATGAATGGAAAGGCAAAAATTTAGAACATTACTTAGAAATATTAGGACTTAAAAATAAGACAATGTCTGAAATTAAAAATTCACTCAACAGGCTTAATGCTAGACACGTGATGATGGTCATTAAGAAGATAAATCAATATAAAATATCTGAACTGGGTGAGCTGCTTCTCTGGCTCCTCCCTTTCAGTGATTTTCCTCATACTCTGGCTCACAGGTACCTCTTTTTTCCAGGTTCATTTGGGCAGAAAGACAGGGTTTCTGTTGGAATTTTAGTCACTAATACTAGTGCTACTCCATTGTATTATGCTATGTATGAGGAGAAGCTGCAAATATGAAAAACTGAAGAACACAAAATATAAAAATATGAAAAGGGACCTAGAGAATAACAGTAAAAGATCAAAAACATATTACTAGAGCAACAGAAGTAGAGGAACAAGAATGGGGCAGAAATCTACTTGAAGAAATGTACATATTCACAAATCTTTGTGAACTACAGATTAAAATCAAAGTACCTAAACATAAACTGCTGAAATCTAACAAAAATAATATTAGAGAAAAATGCCATTAAACTGAAAAATACTTCAACTACTTTGAGCTTTTCAAGAGAAATAGAAGACAGAAGAGAGTGGACTAATATCTTTCATTCATTAAGGAAATTCTTTATAAATTGACCTATAGGCTTAATGTATTCCCTATTAAAACTTTAGTACATGTCCTTGTTAATCTAGGATTCTACAGCCATCAAAAATATCCCACAAAAATGAAGGCATAATAAAGACATTGTCAGATGAAGAAAAACTAAAAGAATTCAAGGATAGCAGATCTGCTTTACCAGAAATGCTAAAAGTATTTCAGGCTGAAGGAAAATAATATCAGAAACAGCAAGATAGAAGGAAAGGGACTAGTAAATAGCTGGATAAATATACTACTTTTTTAAGTTCCTTAGAATATAACTGAATATCGAAAGCAAACAATATAGCATTTTCTGTCAGGTTTCAATGTATATACATATTACACATGTGAAATCCCCATACAAAGGTTGGATTTGGGTAAAGAGACCTATATCATTATGAGTTTTCTGAATTTTACAATAGTAGAACAACACTATTTTTATGAAAGTTTAGTATGTGTATTGTAATCTCTAGAACAACCCAATGACACACTGTGATCTAGCAAAAAATTCAAAAAGAAAATAGATTAAAATACCAATATCAAGAATGAAGAGATTATTACTACTGATTCTACAGACATTGACAGAATAATAATAAAGCATTGTGAAAAACTTCATGACAAGTTTGATGGCTTAGATGAAACTGGTACATTTCTTGAAACTACACCTTGCCAAAATTGACATAAGAAATAAAAAACAAAACAAAACAAAACAACAACAACAACAAAAAAAAACAAACCTAAGAATAGCTCTATGCCTACTAAGGAAAATAAACTTGGTATCAAAACTTTCCCCCAAAGTACACTTGAACTCAAATGGCTTCATTAGTTAGTTCTATCAAACATCCATGGAAGAAATAACATAATGTAAACTTTTCCAAAATATAGAGCTCACTGCCTAACTCATTTTATAAGACCAGCAGAAGTATAACATAAAACCTGACATTACAAAAAATTTCTCACATGAAGAGAGAGCCAAATACCCATAACAAAATATTAGTAAATCAAATCCAACAATTACAAAAAAGGTAAGACATCATGACCACGTTGAGTTGATTCTCACAAATTAAGGCTTTAGGGACTCTTGGAAATGAACTTTTTTGCTTTATAAGATGGCCATGAGCCTTAAGAGTGGGGGGCAGAATGTTATGGTTTGAATATGAAATATACCCTGTAGATTCTTGTTTTGAAACCTAGTCCATAGTCGGTGGCACTATTTTGGGAAGTTGAAGAAACTTTGGGAAGTGAGACCTGAATGGAAGAGGTTGGACACTGAGGGAAGAGTCTTGGTGGAATATTATCCCTGGATCCTCCCTACAGCTCTCTCTGCTTCCTGGTCCACCAGGAGATGAATGGCCTCAGCCATGTGCTCTCACCATGGTTTCCCAGCCATGATGGACTGAAACACTTGGAAACTTTGAGGCAAAGGAAAATTTTATTTCTGACAGGTATTTTGGTTACAGGGACACAAGAGTAATTAATATAGTTATTTACTAGATTAACATAATATAGAGGGAAAGATGATAATTCCATTTGGTACATAAAAAGCAATGGAACAAATACAACATCCATTTATGATAAAATTCTCAGCAATGTAGAAATATTAAGGAAGTTCCTCAACCTGACTAGGGCATATACAAAAAATTGAGTCAATAGTTAACAGTAAGAGACTAAGTTAATTTTGCCCCTAAGATCAAGACAAAGATGCTTGCTTTAATCCCTTTAGGGATCTCTGTTCTGGAGGCCCTGTTCTTTGAAATAAGAAAAGAAAAAGCAGGTATCAGAAAAAAGTATTAGAACTACCTCTACTTGCAGGTATGATGTTTTTTACATATAAAAGCTCATAATTTACATAAAGTAGCAAAGTTGCAAAGCAAATTTAATATACAAAAAGGTACTCTTATATAGTAGCACCAAAAATTTGGAAAATAAATTATATGTATAGTAGACCAGTAAAACAAATGCCTAAAAATAAGTCTAACACAGGCAACTTAGTCTTTTTGCTCAAAACTATAATACCTGACTGAGAAAAAAATTGCAAATATCTAAATAAACAGAATGATTCCATATTCATGAAATAGAAGACTCACTATCAAGATGTCAATTTTCACAAATTAATCTATGCATTTAATGCACCGCAACAGAAATTCTAGAAGATATTTTTATAGAACTATATAAGCTGACTCTAAAATGTATATGGAAGTGCAAAGATTCTATAATAAAGTACTTTTAAGACATACAAAGTTGAAGGATTTACCTAATCTAATTTAAAATCTTACCATAAAGCTACAGTTATCAGCACAGTCTGGTACTGGCAAAATATGAATATAGAGAGGATCCAGAAATACAATCAACTGATTTTTTTTGACAGTTATACAATGATACCATAGTATGCAACTCCCAGTATAGTCAGTGTGCCTAATGCCATTATTCTTGATCAGAATGAGTTTTTATTCACTGCAGCATTTTAGTCATTTATGGGACTTCATTGTTAGTACTTTCTTCAGAGTAATGCCTATTCTGTACAACTATATACACTTCTGTTGTTATACTACTTTCTCTGCATGACCAGCTTTCAACGGTTGTCCTCTGGCCACTCATACGACTATAGTCTTCAGTTCAATCTAAATAATTTAGAGAAACTTTCAATTGAATGTAAATACATTTTCATAACATTTACAGAATATGCTACTTCCTTTGGGTTACATTAAGTTCAGATGGATGGAAATAGTATCTTCTTGGCTTAATCAATGAATCAAAACCTTAGGGCTTGAGGCAATAACTACATATTACTCTTTGTTGATATTCTGATAAGTATTAAAGATGATAGAAAAACTATGTATGGTCCTGTGGGAGAAGCTGAGAATCTATTTTTTTCCCTCCTTTTCTCTACGTTCCCCTCTTTATTAAGCCCATTATTGCTGAGCTCTGAGTCACTGTAGGAGACATCTTAGTGCTCCTTGCCTCTTTACATGTGAAACTGCTGCAGAACCAGCTGCCCTGAGCCTGTGAATTTTACACTGCAGTCCCATAGGAATGCAGTGATGAGATGAGAAATATAATGGGTCAGTGGTGGTGTTCACAGGAGGGGCCAGAGATAACTGTACCTCACCACACACAGAGGGATATAGAAGCAAATACTGCTCCTTGCCGAAAGGATATGGAAATGTTCGACTTACATCTGCCAAGTAATCTTATTTGAAGATTGAGTCAAAATTCTGAGAGGTTCCAGAGATGTTTTACAAGTCATACATAATATGAGACAGGCTAATTAAGGATCAAATGAGAACAGAGAGTAATTGCAGGAAATCCAATGCCAGCAGGCGATGGAAATGATTGAATATTCCTAGCCCTCTGAAGAGCCCCCAAATAGGCATCTTGTTCTGTGGCGATGTTCCCTCTCACAACACATTCTATAGGAAACCAGGAATAACCAGAAGGCCCAGTTAGTGTTCTTTATTGTGATGCTGCTTTGTTTTGTGTTGGTTACTAATTTTAGCTACAATTTTACAAAGTCAGGATTTATCCATGACATAGAAAATGAGTTAAAGAAATATTTGCTTTACTTACAGTACAAAATCTATTTACGCTGGATCTGGATAACAGTGAGCCACAACTAACACTTTGTATTATTAATGCATCGGAGGAGAAAACCTCCTTCAAGCCCTGGAATTTCCTCATTTTAACCAAATCATAGCATAAAACCAATGACATAGGGAGTGGAGAGAAAAATGAGGCATATTTCTTTTGCTTTACTAGATTCTGATAAAAAGATGAAAATGATATCACTGCAAAAAAAATCCACATTTAGATAATTGGCTGTAAGCACGTTTTGGGAGAAGGAGGTGGCAATCTACTCTGAAGCAGTCTCAAAAAAACAATCAGCCACTGAAAGCCCTATAAGGGTCGCTATGAGTCGGACACCACTCGACCTCACACAACAAGCAGCAGCAGCATATTTTATGGGCATTACAGAGCAGTTGTTAAAAAGTATCAACTTTCGAGCAATACATCACTTACTAACTCTTAGATCTTTTAGATATTTACTTATTTTTAGCCTCAGTTTCCTGCTTTGAAAAACAGGGATATTAGTGCCCACCTCATCGGGTTATTTTGAGAATTAAATAATGTAAGCCACTTAGCACAATAAACAGAAAACAGCAAGTGCTCAATAAATGTTAATCACATACAGATATAAAACTACACATTAATCATAGCAAAACTTGAATTTTTAGACTCAAACTGTTACAGAATCACTGCCACTTCTAATTATGATTAACTACTTGACAATTTTCTATTTATAAAAGTGGTTCAATTTAGTACTAACAATTTATATAGTACTTATTATGTGTCAGGTCCTATTTGAAGCACTTTTCATCTATGCAGTCACATAGAACTTACTATGTGATCTCTATGGCTAAAGATGATGGAACTGAGACTCATGGTGTTCAGTGACTTGCCCAAGATCATACACTCACTAAGTAGGGGAAAGCAGGAAGTGAACACCAGCAGCTCAGCCCTTGAGCCTGCAATTTTAGCCACTTTCTGGAATATCTCTTACTATGTCTATTAATTCTTTTGGAATGTAATCAAACCACACACCACTTAATCCATGACCAATGGCTACAATGAGAAAAGACAATGAGAAAATCTTTGAGAAAGGAAGTGACATTTTAAGACCCCTCAGGAAACAGGAACAGCCTATATAGAAAATGTTTTCTGAGGAGGACAAATACCACTTACTGCTTTCAATGAGGGTTGTGATGGAAGGAGAGTAGGATTGCCTGTTTCTTGCTGCAAATTTTGAACACAGGAATAAAAACAGAATCATAATTGAGCATGCCAGGAAAAAGATTGGGCAAGGTGCAGTGTCTTTGGCAGTAGAGCTGGTACCTTGGGCCCATTTCTTATTGGTCAATATTCAAGCCACTATTTAGCTGAAGCCCGGCACCTAACAACAACATTTAGCTGAAAGTGGTTGGATCAGGGATTGACCAAAAAAGAGGACCAGCCAGATTCTTATATAACCTAGATGTTGCTTATTTCCATTTCAGAAACTATCTTGTCTTTCCTTTGAATTAAATGCATATAAATATGAACATCTCCTTTTATTTCTCATTTTCAATGTATCTCTGCTTTCATTACATTTTCCACTTGTCATACTGTCCCTCATCTCCACTCTTCCTTTGCCACCTCCTTTATCACACTTCATCTTTCTCCCTGGCAAATTCTGTGCCCATTGTCAATGAGGCACTTACTTCTAAAAGAAACCCCAAAGGAAGCTTCAGCTACAAAACTGTGAAGGTTATTTCCAATGCTAAAGTGTGCCTATTTTGTTTGAAAAACTCTTGCAATGTCTCAGATTTCTGAGAAGATGGAAACAAAAGTACTGCTTCTGTGAATGCAGTACATGACCAGGTGTGGCATTACAACATAATTTGCTTTTTCCTCAGGACTGTCCAATGGGAAGTATTTGAGTTGGCTCATTAATTTAAAGTCTCTGCTAAAAGGCAGACCTGCAAGATAAGCATAGGAAGGGAGCAAATATTATTCTTTATAATTTAGCATAAATTATTTGAATAGCATCAGGGCTGTATCCTTCACTGTACCCCTTCAATATCTATGTTGAGCAAATAATCCAATAAGCTAGGCTTTATGAAGTAGAACGTGGCATCAAGATTGAAGGAAGATTCATTAATAATGTGCATTATGCAGAAGACATGATTTTGCTTGCTGAAACTGAAGAGGACTTGAAACATTTACTGATGAAGATCAAAGAACACAACCCACAGTATGGATTGCACCTCAACATGAAGAAAACAAAAGTCCTTACAACTGGGTCAGTAAGCAACTTCATGATAAAGGGAGAAAAGATTGAGGTTGTCCAAGATTTTACTTTCTTTGGTTCTACAATCAACACTCAAAGAAGCAACAGTCAAGAAATTGAAGGATGCATTACATTGGGAAAAGCTGTTACAAAAGACCTGTTTAAAGCATTGAAAAGTAAAGCTGTCCCATTGAAGAAGAAGGTGACCCTGACTCATGCCATGGTATTTCTAGTTGCATCATATGGTTGTGAAAGCTGGACAGTAAAATGAGACAGGAGAAAAACTGATGTTTTTAAATTATGGTGCTGGAGATGAATACTGAATATACCATGGATGCTTATCATCCCCTCTTTCCCCTGCAGGGCACTGAGTGCTCACAGTGCAGCCAGAATTCCACATGGAACCCCAGGGCTCGGATCCACTGCCCAGTGTGGCCCTAAAAACATGCCCTCATCCTGCTGATGTGGCACTGGCAGCATACTCCATGGAGTGAGTTCAGCAAATGAGCCCCGAAGCCAGGATGCACCATTTAATGTAGTGCCAGTGACCAAACCCACCATCACTCACTGCCATGGGCCTAGGTGCACAGTCTGTAGTGGGACTTCAAGCATGGTATGAGTCCCATGGGGGAGCACAAGCCTCAGACTGGTTGGAGGTGACCTGTAGTCATCCCCACTGGAAGGACACTGCACTGTCCATGGCAGGAGTTCTGGGCTGAAACCCTTGTCTCAGATCCACAGGCTATTGGTGAGGGCGTCTGTGGGGAAAATCTCTTTTCACCCAGAGGAACTGAGGTACGGAGCCTGACACGCAGGGGAAAGACCTCAATATTAACTTGTCATGACAATTCTTGGACTAGACATTGGTAGCTAACAGGGGCAGTGACCCACCTGGGAACTTTAAGTAATAGATGCTACTAGAAGCAAGACCAGGGATCAAGCCCAACCTATGGCAACATGAAAATACATAAACCCACCTAGGCTGAAGAGGGAGTGGCCACTGGGTGCTATACTTGGGGAATTGGGTAGTAGTAGGGAGCCAGGGAGTTCAGGAATCAGAGGGAGCAGAAGGGGTGAGAAGGCTGGTCCACAACATCCATGTCGTAAGGAGCTGAGAGATACTCATACAGCCTGAATCAACTAGGGCAAACTGTGTTTTGTTTTTCTTTTCTTCTCTAGAGATTTGAATGGCATTGGGATTCTGCTTTTGCAATGTGTACTAGCCTGTATGATTGACTGACTGTTTATTTTCGTTTTTGTTAATGCTACATACACACACACACACTCTTCTCAGCACCACATGGAATTTTTTCTAAGATAGAACACATTTTGGTCCACAAAAATGGCATCAACAAATACACAAAAAGTAGAAATCATCCCCTGTACCTTATGAAATAAAATTTGAACTCAAAAACATGAAAAAATTCAGAAATGTTAGAAATTTATGGAGACTAAATATTACACTGCTGAGTGGTCAATGGGCAATGGAAGAAATCAAAGTGTAAATTAAATGAAAAAAAATTCTGCAATCAAACAAGGATGAGAACACATCCTACCAAAATTTATGGGATATAGCAAAGGCAGTTCTAAGAGGGAAGTTCATAGCCATGAATGCCTTCATTAATAAGTTAGGGAAGGCTCATTTAAATAACTTAATGACACATATTAAGGCATGAGAAGGCCAATAAGCCAATCCCCAAAGGACCACTGAGAGAGAAATTATACAGATCAAGGCTGAAGTACTCCACTTAGAGTCCAAAAAGACAATTCAAAGAATTAGTCCAAGAACTGGTTCTTTTAAAAGATTAATAAAATACATGCCACTGCAGCCTATCTCACCAAAAGAAAGGAAGAAAACTCCCAAATTAAAAAAATTAGAGATGAGAACAGGGTCATAACCACTGACACCAATGAAATCCAGAAGATTATCAGGAAACACTTAGAGACATTATACTCTCCAAAAATTGAAAATACAGAAGAAATGGAAAAGTTAATTAACACATATGAATTACCAAAATTAAGACAGGAGGACATAGCAATTTAAATAGACTCATACATTCACCGAAATAGAGACAGTAATAAAAAGTCCCCTAACAAAGAAAAGCCCAGGTCCCGATGGGTTCACAGCAGAATTCTATCAAACCTTCAAAAAAGAATATCTGTTCTCCTCAAAATATTTCATGAAGTAGAAAAGGAAGGGGCACCTCGAAACTCCTTCTATGAAGCCACTATCACCTTGATGCCAAAACCAGACAAGGACACTTCAAAGAAAGATATAATTTTCCCCAATAAGCACTGATGAAAAAATCTTCAATAAAATTCTGGCAAACTAAATTCAGCAACACATAAAATGACCATACACCACGATCAGGTGGCTGTCATTCCATAGATTCAAGGCTATTTCAACATAGGAAAATCAATCGATGTAATTCAACATCTCAAGAGACTTACAGACAGAAATCACATGATCATCTCAATTGATCTTGAGAAGGCCTTTGACAAACTGAAACATCCTTTCATGATAAAAGCCCTGAAGAAGATGGGAATAACATGGAAGTACTTCAACATCATAAAGGCTATCGATGACAAACCTACAGCCAATATCATATTAAATGGGGAAAAATTGAAAACATTCCCTCTAAAATCAGGAACAGACAAGGATGTCTACTTTCTCCTCTCTTATTCCATATTTTGATCGAAGTCCTAGCCAGAGAAATCGGGCAAGAAAATGAAACCAAAGGGATACAAATAGGCAAAGAAGAGGTTAAATTATCCTTAGTTGTGGACAACATGATCTTTTATCTGAAGGACCCCCAAAATTCCTCTAGAAAACTCTTAGAGCTAATTAAGTCCTTCAGCAAAGTAGCAGGATACAAAATTAACACTCAAAAATCAGTAGTTTTCCTCTATACCAACAGTGAACAGAAAGACAAGGAAATTAAGATAATAATCCCCTTCACAATAACCTAACAAAAATTAAATATTTAGGAACCAATCTAATCAAAAACCTTGAAGATCTCTACAAGGAAAACTTCAAAACATTAAGGAAATAAATTGCACAGGATACTACAAGATGGAAGGATCTCCCCTGTTCATGGATTGGGAGAATCAATATTGTAAAAATGGCTATACTACCAAAAGTAATTTACAGAGTTAATGCAAGCCTCATTAAAATCCCAATGACACACTTGACAAAATAGAAGAAAAAATCCAAAAATTCATATGGAAACACAAAAGACTGCATATAACCAAAACAATCTTAAGTTGCAAAACCAGTGCAGGAGTGATCACAATACCTGACTTTATACTACATGGCTATAGTAGCAAAAATAGCTTGGTACTTATAGAAAAATAGGCTTACAGACCAATGGCACAGAACTGAAGACCCAGAGATATACCTATGCAACTATAGCCACCTGATTTTTGATAAAGGGGCTAAGGATAGTCAATGGTGAAAAGAGAACTCTTCATCAAATGGTGCTGGGAAAATTGGATATTTGCAGAAAATTAAAAATAGACCCATATCTCTCAATTTTCATGAGAGTCAATTCAAAATGGATAGATCTAAACACAAAACCAGAAACCTTAAAACTACTAGAAGAAAAGATAGAAAACACACTCCAACACATAGACATAGGAAAGTATTTCCTTGACAAGACTCCAACTGCCCAGGAAATGGCATCAAGAATTGACAAATGGAATTACATGAAATTAAAAAACTTCTGTACAGCAAAGGAAACAATCAACAGAATTGAGGATGAGCCCACTAAATGGGAGAAAATCTTTGCATTCTACACATCAAACAGAGGACTGATTTCTAGACTATCCAAATAACTTAAATCAAACATTAAAATAACAACCCAATAAATAAGTGGGCAATGGAACTGAACAGACAGTTCTCAAATGAAGAAGTACGAATGGCTAATAAACACATGAAAAAAATGCTTAATATCCCTACAAGTCAAAAACAACACTGATATTCCATCTCTAGTAAGAATGGCCAAGATCAAGAAAACAAATAATAACAAATGCTGGTAAGGATGCAGAGAAAAAGGAACCCTTTTACACTGCTGGTGGGACATAAATTAGTTCAACCACTTTGGAAGTCAATATGTAGATACCTCATAAAACTAAAAATAGAACTGCCATATGACTCAGCTATACTAATTCTGGGAATATGCCCAATGAAAGAAATCATCATACCACACAGACACCTGAACTTCCATATTTAATGCAGCACTCCTTACAATCATAAGCATATAGAAACAACCAAGATGTCTATCAACAGAGGAATGGATAAAAAATTGTGGTATATACACAATAGCATACTACTCAGCAATAAAAAAGAATGAAATAATGTCATTTGCAACAAAATGGGTAGAAATAGAAAGTATCATCTTAAGTGAACAAATACAGCCTCAAAAACAGAAATACCATACATTATTACTCATAATAGGGAGTTGAATCTTGAAGAAAAAGAAAAAAATCTTATATATGTGCAGATATATAAAAATGAACAATCAAACTTAGCTAAGAAGGGAAAACATAATCAGAGTAGAAAGAGGGAGGAGGATTAGCAAAGGAAGTGAATGTTGTAGAAGGTGGGAACAGGAGGGGAAATAATGTAAAGGGATAACGGGTGAGAGGATAACCTCAATGTAAATGATGCAATTTTATGAATATATGGAAAAAATAGGAGAGTGTAACGTATAATTACATAGAAGCTTTGTTGTTGTTAGGTCCCATCGAGTCAGGTCTGACTCATAGAGACCCTCAGAGGGTTTTCAATGGCTGATCGATTTTGGGATTGCTTTGGGAGTGGATTACCAAGTCCTTCTCCCATTTTTGTGATGCTGGGGATTGAACCCAGGTCATCAGAGACTGCAGAGCAGCACTCTAACAACTGTGCTAAACCCCAGCATATGAGTTTTACTATATATTAATCAAAGGGTTCCATAAACTTTGTAAGTTGATGAAAGTGTAACCAAAAATGACGTAATAGATGAAATGGAAAATAGCAAATGCTATATTACTCTGTTTCTTTGCTATCCATAGGGTTTTCAATGGCTAGTTGTTTTGGGAGTGGCTTGCCAGGTCCTACTCAGCACGCAACTTCACAATAAATGGAGAAAAGATTGAGGTTGTCCAAGATTTTGCTTTGCTTGGCTCTATAATCAACACTCATGGAAGCAGCAGTCAAGAAATCAAAAGACGCATTGCTCTAGGAAAAGCTGTGGCAAAAGATCTCTTTAGAGTATTGAAAAGCAAAGATGTCACATTGAAGACAAAGGTGCGTCTGACTCATGCCATGGTATTTTCAGTGGCATCATATGGTTGTGAAAGCTGGACATTGAACAAGAGAGACAGAAAAAGAATTGATG
>VMDO01005808.1:0-97820 GCA_007922755.1 Pedetes capensis | reverse complement strand
TGATAAATTTGAATGGTTCATTTAGCCTTCCTAGGCCATGATTATACCATGTACAAGACAATGTCCCTTCCAGTTCTAAAATTCTATAAGTAAGGTCTCTCTTAAATGTTTTAAATATTGTTTAAAAATGTGTAAACAATTATAAGGAAAAATAAAATTTGACTAAGGAGTTAATTCCACAAATATGTATCAAGTGGCAATGTACTCGGTAGAAGAAGCATAGCCCTTGTTCTCCAGAGGTCTCAGCTTGTTAATGAGACATCTTCATAAACAAGCTGTTAGAGCTATGTGATAAGTGCTGTAAAAGAGGTATTAACAAGGTACTCAGGTACACAGAAGCAAATTGCTTCACTCTGCCGGTGGACAATGGAGAAGCTTTGGACATAGGAAACCAAGAATACATGAAATACAGTAGTACTATTTGATCTAACTAGAATCAGTGAGGAATCACTCCCATAGGAGTAAACATTTAATTTAATTGGCTGTCTATGAAACTTTGGGAATGATTTGGGGTTTTCCAGTTATGAATGGGCTTCTGAGTTAGAAATCTGGTTGCCACAGAGCTAAGCCAGAAAAGCACAAATGTGACATGTTACAGATGCACTCTCTTGGGAATGTTGATATGTATGAAATTTTTTCCCTGAAGTGAGTTAATTGCTGTCACAGGAACAACATAACTTTCTAGAAAAGGCAATGTGTTGGTTTTCATAGGCTGTCATTTCTAAATCAGGCCTTTATATATATAAAAAAAAAATTCCTGCTTCTCAGATGGTTCCATTTTCATCTTACAATATTTCTGGCTCCCGCCATGCAATAAATAGTCTTGGTATTTTGTTTTGCCTTTAAATTTTAAGTAACATGGTAGAAACAGAAATTTTGAGTTCCTAAGCAAAAGTTTAAGATTGGTTCTTACTTTGACCCTAAGTTTGCTAATTCTGAATAATTCTATTTTCACAAGACTTTCTTTTCCCTGTGGGTAAAGTTTTGCCACTTAGGTGACTCTGGGTGGAAGGAAAAAGTGCTTTCTTAGATTATTTCCCATGACAAGTAAGAATATTAGAGAAGAATGTAGAACAGTAGTACCTGTTACATGTCTGTTCCCTGGGCCCACAAAAAGAAGTATCTTTTGCTGGGAGTGCTAATTCTGGAATATTCCTTGCCAGCAACAAATGAGACAGATGGGTGAAATAGCAAGCACAGAGCTGAGCCAGCCGGGCAAAGTACACAACAGAAAGAGTGGCAGCAGTCCCTTCCCACGCCAATCTCCCTGTCCTGCCAGATTAGTGTGTGGCCATGAGAGGAGCCAGGTGGCCGTGGGAGGTTTTCTCCCAGGGCAGCGCCTACAGTTTGCTTGGAGCAGAACTGCAAGGGCAAACATCAGTGACAACAAGAGTTCTTTCTAAACAGACCCATGACCCTTCGCTTCTAAAAAAAAGATAGCATTTAGGGTTTTTTGTTTGGTTTTTGTCTGATTATAAATGCAGTATCTCATACAGAAAAGTACACAAGTTGCAGAGAAGCAGAAAGAACATAAAAGTTACCTATTACATTTCTATCCAAACATAGGCACTATTAAATTTTCGGTGAATTTCCTTCCAGAATTTTATGTGCATGCATATTCAACATGGTTTAGAGACTAGTATGTATACAGTTTATATTCTGTTCTTTTTCTCTGAGTATCGTACAAATTGGCCTGGTTTCTTTTAAGCCTCTTTGTAGACATTCTTTGTAGCTGCAACATGTTCCATCCTATGATGAATTTTACTTATTCTAAGTCTTAAATTTATTCATTGACTTAAGAAACATTGATTAGAGAAAAGTGTATTTATTTACTCAAGAGTCAAGAACTTTGCCAGATATTTGATGTGTTGTAATCTCCCTAACTGTTCTCCGTGGTTGGTCATACAGTTTTTTTCTCACTTTATCCTTGAAAAAAAAATTGTCTTTTTGAACATCTAGACCAGAAGTAAAAATAGGAAGTCAAGCTGAAGAAGATGGTTGAAAAAATAGTAGGAGAGGTGTTTGGGCTGCAAGGATGAAGTGAGAGAAAAAGTTCAGGGACAGCTGTCCCCCCTACCACTGAGGTATGTGCTAAGGTTGCAGGTACTTCCTGCAAAACCAGGAATTGTGTATGGGCAGAGACATCTTGGTGTCATTCTCACGTGATATAGCATAATGCTAGTGATTCACTAACTTCCACATTGCTTCTAGAATTGGACAATATGCCTTCCTCACTCTATGGTGCTGGCTAGATGTGGCCCACCACTCCTGGCTGCTGGATTAAGAGAGGGAGGTGTTGGCTTGGGGAGAAACGTGAGGCATGGCTTTTTCAGCAGGATGAGTGGAGCGATTTTAGCTCCTGCTAGAAGTCTTAAGGTTGGATTCAGGTGAAGTGAATATGTGACATAGTTCCAAAAGCACCTCCATGGGACCAGACCCCTCTGGAGCATACTCATCCTTCCTGATGTCCTCCTCTCTTTGACTGCAGCACAGGGAACAACAGCTGGTCCTATGCTAAGTGTTTCTCTTGCCTCTGTACAGTTCTCAATAGAGCACGTAAACTGTTTGTGAGCTTGCGCAGAAGCCTCATAGTGTGCTCTGGTCTTTATCTTCAGCATTCATTTAGAGCCAGCCTACATAAGTTCAGTTTGTCAAAGACTAATTACTATGCAATCTTTATAGGTATAGGTTTAGCCTAATGGACAATTATCTGACAAATAGCTCCCAGAAGAAGCACTCAGAGGTAACCTGTCAGATAAATGACAGCATGTGACACAACTCAAATCTTGCAGGAAAACCTCTAATATTGAAAGTTGTTGGACTATATAAATACATCATGCATTATGCAATAAATATTTCCCACAGAATCCATGAGAAAAATCAAGTGGCGTGGAAGTTAAGGGCACAGGCTTTTGAGTCTTTGAGGCATAAGCTTGTGCTTTGGCTCTATCAGTCACTTGGCAGCTGCTTGCCTTTGACTATTTAATCTCTGAAGGCTCAGTTTCTTCATCTAAACAAGATTATTCTAAGAATGGGAAACATTGTGTGGCACATAATAAGCACTCAGTTGTTGTTGTTGTTAGGTGCCATCGAGTTGGTATCCGACTCATAGTGACCCTCACAGGGTTTTCAATGGCTGACTGTTTCGGGATTGCTTTGGGAGTGGATTGCCAGATCCTTCTCCCATTTTTGCGGTGCTAGGAATTGAACTCAGGACCTCAGAGACTGCAGCGCAGCGCTCTACCAACTGAGCTAAATCCCAGCCCAAGCACTCAGTAAATACCCGAAATTACAGGTGCTCCTCCAGTTAGAATGGGGTCACATCCCTATGAACTTATAATGAGTTGAAGATACCGTAAGATGAAAATGCATTTGATACACCTAACCTGCCAAGCATCATAGCTTAGCAGCACAGTCCCCTTAAGAGTGTGGGTTGTTGCTCCTGGTGATCATAAGGCTGACTAGGAGCTGCAGCTTGCTGCTCCCAGACAGCTTCCCTTGTATCAAATTGCATATAGTAACATCTTTTTCAGAAAGGTGGATTTGATTTATTACATTATCAACTAATTTCTAAGCAAGTCTCAAAAGCTCCTCCAAAATACAAGAATGTTGGCAATAATATTTCTTACTGTATTTACTTTGTATTTGTCTACTCTAAAAGAGAAATTTCCCCTCAATCATTTAGATCTGATGTTACCTTTCATGATGTTTTTCTTTGAGATTAAAGGGCATTTTAAACCCCAGTGTCCTATGAAATATATTTTTAAAAGGATTCCCCTTTTGTATTTTTAAACAAGTATCAATTTTTCATTACTTGAAAAAAGGATGTTAGTTCCTGAAAACAGGCATCAGTTATTCTCTAAATTAAGGTCTTTCAATTTTTACTTGTCAACTTCTGGTTTAAGATGGTGGATTAAAGGAAGCTTCTGTGTGACATGGTGAAACAAAGAAGTTAGAATGGGAAGGAATGGAATCTTTTCCATAGAAAGAAGGTCTGGAGAAGCATAGAAACCATAAAGGAGACTGATTGTCCCAGGTTAGCATTAAGTGATTTTAAGTGTGTTTCTACATTTGGTTTGGTTGGGTATTGTACCGTGAAAGTGGTTTGTCTTCTTGTCTGGGAGTGGCACTAGAGAGTGTGATCTCAAGAGATAACCACTCACCAAGAAGACCCCCAAATAAAACGGGAAGTGATGTCCATCCCTACAGATGCAAAAATCACAAATCAGAAACACAAGAAACATGAAAAAGCAAGGTAACACATTTCCTCCAAGAGACCATGATTCTTTAACCACTGAATCCAAAGATCCTGAAACTTTTGAAATGTCAGACAAAGAATTTAAAAGTTCACTTGTAAAAATGATCAATGACTTCAAAGAGAACACAAATAAGCACATGAACAAAGTAAACAATCAATACAGGACTTGAGTCAGACAGTAAACAATGAAGCAGACAAAGTAAGCAAAGTGGATGAGAAATTCAGCAAGGAAATTGAGATTTTGATAAAATATAAAAAAACAGAAATATTGGAAATTAACTCAATAAACCAAATAAAAAACACAGTGGAAAGCATCACCAGTAGACCAGATGAAACAGAAGATAGAGGATCAAGGATGGGAGATAAGGTTGATGAAATACTACATTCATATGTCAATAATGAAAAAAAGTAAAAGAACATGACCACAATTTTCAAGAAATTTGGAACATGATCAAGAGACCAAACCTAAGAATCCATGGAGTAGTAAGAGCAGGTGAAATAAAAACTAAAGACATAGAAAACTTACTCATTGAAATTATACCAGAAAAGTTCCCAACTCTGGGGAAAGAAATGGACATCCAACCACAGGTGGCATTTAGAACACCAAATAAACATGAACAGAAAAGAACCTCCCCATGACACATGATTAAAATGCCAAGAATACAGAAAAAAGAAGCATGATTAAAAGCTGCAAGAGAAAGACACCAACACATTTACAAAGTAAACCCCATCAGAATTATATCAAACCTCTTAACATAAACACTAAATTCTAGGAAAAGATGGAAAGATATACTTCAACCCTGAAGATAAGTAATTGCCAACCAAGATTATTATATCCAGCAATGTTATTACTTAAAAATTGATGGAGAAATAAATGCATTTCAAGACAAGCACACACTAACGCAATACATGACCACCATGCCAGCACTGCAGAAGATACTTAAAAGAATCCTACACACTCTGGAGGAAGAAAGTCAATCTGTACCACAAAAGCACAGAAAAGAATAAATTTTAAAGGAAGAACAGACAAACTAAGAGAACTAGGAAAGAATCAGTCACATCTAACTACAAAAACCCCAGTAAATTCAGAATATAAATAAGGGAGAAAGAAAAGAACAAATAGTTTATGAACCAGCCAGGGAAACACCCCACAGAACAACCAGCAAGTTTCTCTTAATAATAAACTCTAAATATAAATGGTCTTAACTCTCCAATTAAAAGACACAAATTAGTAGACTGGAGTAAAAAACAAGATCAAACAATTTCTTGTCTACAAGAAACAAATCTTCCTGGCAAGGACTCCCACAGACTGAAAGTGAGGATGAAAATTGCTATACACACAACTCTAAGTCAGAAAAAAAAATAGACATCCTTAAGACAAAGTAGACTTCAAGTTAAGACTAGTCCAAAGAGACAAAGAAGGTCACTACATTTTAATCAAGAGAACAATTGACCAAGGAGGTATAACAACTGTAAATGCATATATGCACAAAACAGTGGTGCACCCAACTTCATTAAAATAAAAAACACTACTGGCCTTCAAGGGACAGATAGGTCTGGATACAACAATGGTGGGTGACTTCAGTATTCTACTCTCATCAGTAAATGGAACATCCAGACAAAAAAATCAACAAAGAAACTTAAGTGTTAAACATCACATCAAATGGACTTAATAGACATATACAGAATATTCTACCCAAAGGTACAGAATCCATACTCTTCTTGGCAGCCCATGGAACTTTCTATAAATTAGATCACAGTTTAGGCTATAAGTCAAGACTTGACAAATATAGAAAAATCAAAATAATTTTGTGTATCTTGTCAGAGCATAATGGAATAAAACTAGAAATGAATAGCATGAGAAATTAGACATTATACAAATACATGCAAAATGCACAATATACTGTTAAATAACCAATGGAGACTTAAAGAATAAGAAAGGAAATTTAAAAGTTCTTAGAATCAAATGAAAATGAGAACAAATCCACCAGAACCTTTGGGACACAGCAAAGGCAGTTCTGACAGGGAAGTTTATGAGTGCCTACATTAAATTAAAAAAAAGAGTAGGCTCTAACAAATAACTTAATGATGCATCTGAAGCTCTTAGAAAAAGAAGGACAAACAAAACAAAAAAAAAAGGAGATGGAAAGAAATAATACAGATTAGAGCAGATAGTGATGAAATGGAGACTAAAAGAACAAAAAAATTATGAAACAAAGAGCTGGTTCTTTGAAAAGATAAACAAGATCCAAAAATTCCTTAGCCAAACTAAGCAAAGGAAAGAGAGAGAAGACCCAAATCAAGAAAAGTAGATATGAAAAAGGGAACATTACAATGCATACCAAAGAAACCCAGAGAATCTTGAGGGAATACTTTGAAAAATTATATTCCAAAAAACTGGAAAACTTAGACAAGATGAATAAATTCCTAGACCCATATCATCTGCCAAAAATAAGTCAAGAGGATAGAAATAATGTAAACAGATATATAAGGAGCAGTGAGATCCAAGCAGTAATGAAGAGTCTCCCAACAAAGAAAAGCCCAGGACCAGATGGATTCACTACTAAATCCTACAAGACCTTTAAAGAAGAATTAACACCAGTGATCCTCAAATTATTCCACAAAATACAAATAGAAGGAACACTACCACACTTATTCTATGAAGTTAGCATTACCCTGATACCAAAACCAGATAAAGATACATGAAAAAAGGAAAGCTACAGATCAATATCCCTGATGATCCTAGATGCAAAAAAAAGGAATTAAGGAATAAAATACTTGCAAATAGACTTCAACAACACATTTAAAAGATCATACACTATGATCAAGTTGTTTTCATTTCAGGGATGCAAAGATGGCTCAACATATGCAAGACAGTAAACGTAAGACAGCATATAGTCTCAGAAGCAGAAACCCCATGATCTTATCAATAGATGCAGAAAAGGCCTTTGACAAAACTCAACATCCTTTTATGATAAAAGCCTTGAAGAAATTAGGCATTGGAAGAACATACCTCAACATAATAAAGGCAATATAAGAAAAACCTGCAGCTAACATCATACTAAATGGGTAAAAACTGAAAGCATTTCCCCTAAAATCAAGAACAAAACAAGGGTGTCCACTGTCTTTACTGCTGTTCAATTTAGAAACTGAATTATTAGCCACAGTAATAAGGCAAGAGAAAAACAATTAAAGGGATCAGAATAGGAAAGTAAGATGTCAAATTATCCCTCTTTGCAGATGACATGATCCTATCCTTAAAAGACCCTAAAGACTCCACCAGAAAACTCTTAGAGCTAGCTAGTAAACACTTTCAACAAAGTAACAAGATACAAAATTAACATCCAGAAATCAGTAGCTTTTCTTCATACTGGCAACAACCAGGCAGAGAAAGAAACCAGAAAAACAATCCCATTCACAATATCTCAAAACAAATAAAACCCTGGAATAAACCTAGCCCAGGAAGTGAAAGAGCTCTACAATGAAAACTAAAACACTAAAGAAAAAGACTGAAGAAGATACCAGAAAGTGGAAAGATCTCCCATGCTCATGCATTGGAAGAATTAAAATGGAATTGGAAGAATGGCTATATTGCCAAAAGAAATATACAGACGTAACACAATTCCCATCAATATCCCTATGACATTCTTTGCAGAAATAAAGAAAACAACCCCAAAATTTATTTGGAAGCACAAAAGATCCCAAATTGCTAAAGCAATCCTGAGCTGAAAGAACAATGCAAGGCCCATCACAATTTCTGATTTCAAACTATGCTACAAAGCCATAGTAACAACAAATGCATGGTACTAGCACTAAAACAGACATGTAGACCAATAGAGCCTGCAGCCATAGCCCTGTGGCATCAGATCCCATCAGATCTAGGAAGCTAAGCATGGTCGGGCCTGGTTAGTACTTGGATGGGAGACCACCTGGGAACACCAGGTGCTGTAGGTTTGGGAGACAGACCCAGCAACCCACTCCCAAAAGTCTGCCACTGAAAACCCTATGAACAGTAGATAAACACTGACAATAGTGTCTCGCCCGTTGTACATAGGGTCACTATGAGTCAGATACCCACTTAACAGCACCCAACAACAACAACAGGCTAGAAGATCCAGAAATAAACCCATGTAGCTTCAGCCACCTGATATTTGACAAAGGTGCCAAAAATATAAGATGGAGAAAAAATACCCTTTTCAACAAATAGTGCTAGATAATTGGATATCCTCATGTAGAAGACTGAAATTGCATCACTCTCTCTCACCTTGTATAAAAATCAGTTCAAAATGGATTAAAGACCTTAATATAAAACTTGAAACTTTAAAACTTCTAGAGGAAAACATAGGGAAACAGTTCAAGACATGGGCATAGGTAAGGATAGTCTGAATAGGACCCCGAAAGTACAGGAAACAATAGCAAGAATTGACAAATAGGATTGCATGAAATTAAAAAGCTTTGCACAGCAAAGGACACAATTTATCAGAGTGAAAAGACAACCCACAGAATAGGAGAAAATCTTTGCCAGTTATTAATATCTAGAATATATGAAGAACTCAAGAAATTAAATGCCAAAGAAAGCAAAGTATCTGATCAAAATATGGGCAAAAGAACTGACCATAGACTTCTCAAAAGAAGAGATACAAATGGCCAACAATCATATGAAAAATGTCAACATACTTATTCTTAGATGCCATCAAGTTGGTGTCTGACTCATAGAGACCCTACATACAACAGGCAAAACACTATTGTCAGTGCTTTTCTGCTATTCACAGGGTTTTCAATGGCTGGTTGTTTTTCGGGAGTGGGCTGCTGGGTCCTTCTCCCAAGCCTACAGTATCTGGTGTTCCCAGGCAGTCTCCCATCCAAGTACTAACCAGGTCCAACCCCACTTAGTTTCAGAGATCTGACAGAATCTGGTGCAAAGTGGCACAGCTGCAGGCTCAACATCCGTAGCCATCAGAGAAATGCAAATCAAAACTACACTGAGGTACCATCCACTCCAGTCAGAATGGCCGCCATCAATAAAACAAACAACAAATGCTGGGGAGGATGCAGGGAGAAAAGACACCTTATACACTGCTGGTGGGAATAGAGGTTGGTGCAGCCACTATGGAAATAAGGATGGAGGTTCCTTACAAAACTAAAAATGTAACTACCAAATGACCCGGCTTCCCACTCCTGGGAACATATCCAAAGGAATGTAAGTCAATACACCATAGAGATACCTGCTTATCCATGTTTATTGTGGAATTATTTACAGTAACCAAGAAATGGAATCAACCTAGGTGTCCATCAATAGATGAGTGGATAAGGAAATTATGGTAAATAAACACCACAGAGTTTTATTCAGCCATAAAGAAGGACAAAATTATAGCATTTGCTGGAAAATGGATGGAACTAGAGATCATCACTTTAAGTGAAATAAGCAAGACTTAGAAAGATAAATGCCGTATGTTTTCTCTCAATGTGGATGTTAGACTTGAATATATATTCATTATTAAAACACATAGATCATGAAAGCAGGCAGGACCTAAGTAGGGAAAGATAATGGTCCAAGGAAAGAGAGAACAAGAACGGCATTGGGAGAAAAGGAAAAAAAATCACATATGTTGCCCTATGGTGAAATCGAGGTGTACATACATACATAGATAGACTCACAAAAAAGACGTGCAAGGAGAAAAGAGACCATTTGTGGGGAGGGGGGGTGGGAGGGGAAGGTCTCAGGAGTGTAAGGGGGAAGTTAACATGAGCAATGTACAATGAAATGCATCTACAGAAATGTGATAAGACCCATTAAGTTGTACATTAAAAGTTACTAATAAAAATGCTTAAAAATAAAACATAAACAAAAAATTTTAAAATGGCCTTCAATATTGTTTAATAGTATATGGGAGTGGGGCAGGGACAGAAAGGGTTAATGCCTTAACACTGACACTTAGGTAGAATCCATACTTATCTATCAACATTATATGGAGAATAAAATAATCATTAGAATCCCTCCCCCCAAATAAGTCATGAAAGCAGATGGAACCTGAGTAAGGAAAGATAATGGACTAAAGAAAAGGAGAAGGATCAAGAAGAAAGGGTAATGGGAGAAAAAAAAATGTCATGTATGTTGCCTTTACAGCAAAATCAGGATGTACATATATAGGTGGTGGTGGTATTGTTAGGTGCTGCCTAGTCGGGTCTGACTCATAGCAACCCTGTGTACAACAGAATGAAACACTTCCCAACAGTGTGCCATGCCCAGCACTATGTCAGTGTTTCTCTATTCATAGGGTTTCCAAGGCTGATTGTTTCAGGATTGTTGTAAGAGTGGGTTGCCAGGTCCTTCTCCCATTTTTGTGGTGCTGGGGATCAAACTTGGGGCCTTAGTGCAGAGCAGCACTGTACCAACTGAGCTAAGCCCCAACCCCAGACATGCAAGTGGAAGGGAGACCATTGGTGTGTGTGTGTGTAGGGGTCATAAGAGGGTAAAGGGGAAGTCAACATGGGCAATGCACAATGAAGTGCATGTATAGAAATGTCGTAATGAGACCCATTAAGTTGTGCATTAAAATTACTAATAAAAAAATTAAAAAATTAAATCTATTAGAAATAAATTTTTAAAATCCTCATAAAATTCTGAATCTAAAAATACTTTTATTTTTACTTGTCTTTAGATTGAGATGACCTAAGCAGTATGTACACATAGCCATAACCACATGAAAAAAAAAGATTATTAATTAGGGAAATATAAATCCTACCACAATGAGATGCTTTGTCAAACTCACTAGAATGAGTATAACCAAAGAGACAATAACAAACATTTGCTAGGATGTAAAGAAATGGAAACTTTAATACACTGCTGGTGGTAAAACTGGAGGAGCCACTTTGAAAAACGATTTGCTAGTTGATTTAATTGTTGCATAGTGAATATGGCAAATGACTTATTACTCTGTACTCCACTAACATTTACAAATAAAATAAAATATATAAAAAAGAAATACCGTTTGCCAGTTCCTCTTAATATTAAATACCTGATGCAGCAAATCTATTCCTAGGTATAGATCCAAGAGAAATGAAAGCCTATATCCACACAAAAGCTTGTTTATGGATATTCATAACTGAATATTCATAATAGCCAGGAATGCAAAAATGGCAAATGCCCATCAACTGATGAATAAACAAAATGTGGTTTATCCATGCAATGGACAAATTATTTAGCTTTAAAAAGGAATCCAGTAGAAAGTAGAAGGGGGTGTATTTGGGAGGAGAAAAAAGACAAAAGGGGGGAGGGGGAATAAGAAAAGGTAATAAAAGAAAGAAAGACAAATACTACATTTCCTCTCATAGGCAGACATATGTGTCTATACACTGGAGACTACAGAGAAAGGAAAGACTGTGGAGACTGCAGGGGAGGGAGGACATGGCACAATGTATACAATGATATGCATGTATGGAAATGTCATAATGAAAACCATTAATTTGTTCACTCACTTAAAAATTATTAATAAAAGAATTTAAAAGCATGAAGAGGAATGCAGTAGCTATGTGCACTACAATGTGGATGAACCTTAATAACATGCTGAATGAAAGAGGCTGGACACAAAAGGCCACATATTACATGGTGCCACTTATACCAAATGCTCAGAATAGGCAAATTCATAAAGTAAAAGTAGATTAGTGATCGGTGGAGCCTAGGTAGGAGGGGGGATGTCTGCTAATGGTACTGGGTTTCTTTGATGAATGGTGAAGATGTTCTGAAATTCGATAGTGGTGATAGATGCACAACTCTGTGACTATACCAAAACCCACTGAGTTGAATGTACTTTAAAAGGATAAACTTTATGCCATGTGAATTACATCTCAATAAAGTTAAAAAAAAAAGACTGAAGTGAGACTAAAACAAAGGCCATTGTTTCTTCATTAATAAAAATTGCCTGCCATAGTCTGATATCAAGACATTAACAGATGGGTTGACCTTTGCCTTTTAATTTTAGTCAGGATTTAAAAGAGGAGAACAGTGTTTGCAGCTTTTGAATTGCAGAAGGGGATATAAGGAGTGAAGTGAAAGAAATAAGAAAGTCCCTTGGAGAAGCCTCCAGATGTTTCTTCCTGTTTTCTTCCAGTCAGAACAGCTTGAGTGCTGACTTAAGCTGAGATTATTTTAAATACTTGGAGAAAGCTAGGGTTTAACTTCACTGGAGCTCCTGATTTACAGTTGTTCTCTGATGAAATAAGGCAGCTCATTAGGAGATTCTGGGCAGTAAAAACACATCTGTTCACAGCTAATAAAAATCCTAAAAGGATTTGTAAGGAGACAAAGGAGAGGCTGCCTGAACAAGATTTTGCATCTCATTTGAAATCAAAGACTAAGGGTATCAAACAGGGAGGTGGAGCCTTCTTTCTATAAAATATTTAGGAAAATAAAACTTTAGCATTTTACCGTACGTTTTGATTTCTCTTTTCAAGTATTTACATTTCTCTTTTATCAGAAATTACTCATAGACATAGAATTAAGTTGGTAATCTGCTTAAATTATTTTGATATTTGGCAAATCCTCACATTTATTTTCATAACTGTTAAGTAATTCACCATTACATTTCCAATGTAAATTTTTTTTTTAAATATTCTAAGTTTCCATGTGTCCTTAGGCTTATTTAAGTTATAATTTTCTATCGGTCAATTTGTGAGCCAATAGCACTCTACTTTAATGACTACTGCTTTATTTAAAGTTTTATTTTCTCAAGCATCTAACTCTACCCTCGTCCTTTACTTCCCCTTTCAGTTTTCCTGTTTGTTTATCCATTGTTCCATTCCAGTTAAACATTAGTATAATCATACCAGGTTTAAAAACCTCTTGTTTTTATTTAGGAAGAACTTGCATCTTTACAACATTAAAATTATCCAAATCTTAAAAAAACAATTTCAGGGCAGAATGATAAGTGTTGTGAGGTAGAAGAACACTGGGTATTGTGGTAACAGGCCAGTTCCACAGTGTTGGGCTGTAGCTCAGTGGTAGAGCACTTACGCAGCATGAACAGGGCCCAGCATTCAGTCCCCAGCACAACAGCCAAAAAAGGGAGTGTGTTAGAGTAAAAACTGAGCTACACCTACCAAACTCCTCAGACACTGACAGAAAAGCTAGCATACTGACTGAACACTTTACAATGAGGGCCCTATCTTTCCTGCCACCAGATCCCTTGTTCTCACCCTACAGGGTAAACTTTTTCCCATGTCAAGATTCACAGGAATGAGAGGACTGCTTAGTGAGCTCAGAAGGTGGAGGAGGTAAAAGGTCTTGAGAGAGATTTCATTAAAACTCATGGAATTATTGTTGTCCTCAATAAGTTTCACTTTTCTAGGGCCCAGAATTTTCTGATTCCATCCTTAGATAGTGCTGGATGCTCAGAGGCCCTAGGGGGTTCAACCTCCCAGTATAATCAATCAATCAATCTATAAAAGTCTTAAATGGGTGACTTCTGCAGATAGCTTATGTCATCCATTGTATGTGCATGTGTGTACCAGTTTCACAGAGAATTGGTATCTCTAAGTTATAGGAACATTTGGCTCTCCATTTGCTCTCTAGATGTAGGTTCAGATGTCAACCATGATAGCGAAATAAGGAATTCTTACAGCAGGCTCTTTTGTTGTTCACATCACCGAACCAACAACTTTACTTGTCATTTTGTTTTGTTTTTAATTTTAGAACACATATCAAAACCTCTATATTTTGTTGGTTGGAACCAGGTGGAGTTGGCGTATCTCCAGAGCAACAGTGATAAGGGAGAAATTGAAAAGCAAAACCTGTTCCCATGCTTCGATGTGTTTTCTTTTCCTTGTCCTTTTATCACATTTTATCCCATGCTGCCCTAAACTTTGCTTTTAATAGTAATGGTAGATGCAGCCATTTCTGAAGTCCAATTCTCTCATTATACTTAGGGTGGCCAGAGATTTGTTCCTCACCATTTAATATGAGGAGCCATTTATGTGTATTCACCACTCTTTAAATGGTGAATACACATAACAAGAACTTAACTTTGCCCTATACCATTTCTGTCTGAAATCAGAGGACATCCATATGTCACTCATTAAATACACTATTTTAACTGTGCAGATGTAAGAACTGGGAGTGTACAAAGGTACACTACTATTGGACTTTAATATGTATAACCATTAAATATGACGCCACCAAATCCTAAAATGTTTGGTTCAGTTGAAGTTATTGGTGTTATCTGTTGCTAGTGGGGGAAGGGAAGGCAAGAGTTCACACTCTATTCCATTTCTTCTGAAGAAGGTCGCAACTACAGACCAAGGTGTCACCAAGTATTGCTACAGATGCTTTGCAGAGTTGGCCCAGTATTAGACAGACAGTGAAGTATGAAAGATTTGTGCATTCAACCAATAAGATAATTCTAAAAATTATGACAGAAGTTTTTAAGGACAAAAAATAAATAAAAGAGAAAGAAAAGGGCGGGGAGAATGTTTTGATCTGCTTTTCTAACAGTATGACTGGCTTGGTGACTATTCACACATTTTCTGCTGGTTTCCAACAGATACATGTGGCTGTATGGCTATCATAAGAGCTTTCCTTTATGTAAAAATTACACCCTAGCCTCGTTTTTATCGGTATTCCCAATTTCTTACATCTGGAAGATTAAATAGAGTCTTTAATGAGTGACATGAAAATGTCCTCAGCTCTTAGAAATGGTATGGAGAAGCCCATATGCCCCGGACAATAAATGCAATTGTAGCTGGGCGCAGTGGCGCAGGCCTGTAATTCCAGCAGCTCGGGAGGTGGAGGCAGGAGGATCGCAAGTTTGAGACCAGAGGCAGTCTGTGTTAAAGTAAAAAAAAGAAAATGGGCTGGGGGTGCAGCTTAGTGGTCCAGCACTTGCAAAGCATGCAAGAGCAAAGCCTTGGGTTCAATCCCCAGTACCACAAAATATAAATGAATGAATGAATGAATGAATGAATGGAATTGTTCTCCCTTTGCAGATAAGAAAGGGGTCACTGGAAGATGCACAGCCGCCTGTAACAGAACGAAGACTACGACCTAGCTCTCCCAACTCCACAACGTAGTCCTGCTTGTCTGATGTCTTCCACCAATGAAGGCTGGAAAACAAGTCTGAGACTCCAGAATGTAAAAGACAACTCACCACATATGAATAGTTACTGTATTCGGTGAGTACAAAAGTGAAAAACTCAGCTAGGCACACCTGTAATCCCAGAACTGAGGAGGCTGAGGCAGGAGGACACCAGTTAGGGCCAGCAAGACACTGTCTTTGAAAAAAGAAAAAAGAAATACGCAGATCCTTTGTTTTTCGCTAGGAATTTAAGTGGAGTGCTCTAGTTTTGCTTTCACAATCCCTGGCAATTAAGACTGCACTGTGAGGGAATTCCTTTTCCTAACAAAAACCCCCTAACCACCATGAAACAAACATTTTACCACATGAAATCGACGGATGGAAGCTCTCTCTGTAGTCCTCTCTAGTTTCATCACTGAGTTTCTCAACCCAAGGGGCACACATCCAAAGACCATTTGAAATGGCAAGTGTCCCAAAGAACACCCAATCCGCTAGTGGGTGAAAAACGCAGCACCTGGGGCGCAGATGACCTGAGTTCCAGGCTTAGTCCCCTCTGGTCACAAACTCCAGTGTTGCCCCAAGAAGCTACCTCATCTTTAGGTCGTTCCGTTCGCTGTAAAATGAGGAGACTGGGTGAGTGCACATACGTGGATTTAAATCTAAGACGGTTCTCACGTTTTGCACATCCAAATACCCCCCACAAAAAAAAACTTAAAATAGCATATGTGGATAATACTAACTCTGCTTCGTCGGCAGTGTCCTTCCCTTTCCCTGGGACCCCAGTGGGGCTCTGGCCCGTCTTCCCCGGCGCGCAGCGAAGCCAGAAGGGGGCCGAGCAGCTGACCACAGGCGAGCCCGGGGACGTGAGCCCCGTCCGGCCGCCGTTCCCCAGAGCTCCCTATTCGGGGCGGCCCGGGCCCGGCCGCCCCACCTGTTCCCGGCAGCCAATGGGCCGCGCGGGGCCCGGGGCGGGGCGCTGCCACAAAAGGCGGCGGGCGCGCGAGGCGCACACCCACTCCAGCACTCGGGAAGGCTTGCGCAGGGCTGCCGTGCGCTGGGAACGTTCGGCTAGAGAACCGGCGCGGCCGCGGCGATGCTGCGGGTGCGGTGTCTGCGCGGTGGGAGCCGCGGCGCCGAAGCTTTGCATTACATCGGGTCTCGGGTATGTGCCTCGCATCTCCCCCTCTCTGGCCCCGATCGCTCCCCCGGGCCGCCGCGTTCTCTCGCTGTCCCCAGCCACAACCGCGGACAGTGGCGCGTCTGGTCCTCCGTGACAGCTCAGCTTCAGGAGCCTCTGGGGGCTTCCAGGAACTTGGCAGAGCCCCTGGGGCTGGGGGGCCTGTGTTGCAGACGCACGGCTTGGGCTGCTGGTGGCCACAGCGCATGGCGCGCGGCCCCTTGCAGCCGGACCTTGGTTTGCTTTGCCAAGCTTGCAGCCCCGAGCGAGGGAGGGGGGGCGACGGGGGACTCCTTAGTAAAAGGGTGACGTTGCTGGGGTCTGTGTGGTGCAAAGAGGTGGAGTTGAGGCGCCTTCGGGGAAAGGCGTGGAGGGTGGATGGGTGGGGAAGACGGTAGGTGGGAATCGGGGACAGAGAGCAAGCCAGCAGGCTCACTCCGAGAGTAACGTGGAGTCCTGAGGCTCCAGAGAAGCTGGAGGGAGTTCATCCTGTCCTCACCCAGACTTTCCACCCAGCCGGACCCACTGCTACCCCAGGATGCCCGCACAGCCTGCAGACCCGCCCCTACTCCACCAGGAATAGCTTGGGCTGTTTGGCTCTCCCAGCAACTGGTTCCCAAACAGCTGTCACTCTTCCTCTTGCTTTGGTCTCCACTCCCAGACCGCACCTGTCCACTTCCCAAGGCTTCTTAATAGTAGGATAGAGATTTCCGGGCTTGGGGTTTGCTCTGTGGGTGAGGGGCTCTTCCTGCTCTAGATTTTATAGGCCCTGCATTTTCAAAGGGCATCTTGAAGTACTTAGATCTCCTGTTTAGTTTAAATTTGTACCTGGGTTAATCCTTATCTTGGCTATGGCACTGTGGACCATTTGCAATATGTTGAAGCTGACAGTTGGTCACTCTCAGAATTGAAATGCCAAAGAATGTGAAGGGTATGTCCGAGACTTTACAAAATGGTTTGAAGCTGATTGCTCTGAAAGATAAGGTCCTTTCCAAATACTTCCACATTGTTACTTGCAGAAACATAAAACCTAATATCGGTATCCTTTGATACAGAGAAGGAAAGGAGGCTCTCTTCTGTCCCCCGAGGTGGATGTGGCAAGGAGTTATGGGGCAGTTATCTGGGAAGAAGGTGACCCGTTATCTTCGTAACAATTCCTGAAAGCTGGTTAAAGCTTGTTTGCAGAAACCCATTCTGAGATATAGATGGGGGAGTGTGATTGCTGGGGACAAAATTTTCTGAGGGATTTTTAACACTTACAACATTTAACACAATAGATAAAAAGATAATCTGTAGATAAAACAAGAAGGTGAAAAATGGCCAATAATCCCTCTGTACCCTTGCACTATTTACATCTTGGTTGATGGATCTCCAAAAAGATTTTAAATATCTGACAACATGATGCTGAGTTTTCCCCCTTTCACTCCATCTCCACCTCCTCCTACCCACAAGTGTCAAAGAGGGCTACATAATAATCTTTTTCTTGTTGTTGTTCAAAGCTTGGAAGAACCTTAACAGGATGGGTGCAGCGAACTTTCCAGAGCACCCAGGCAGCTACAGCTTCCTCGCGGAGCAACTGTGCAGCTGATGACAAGGCCACTGATCCTCTGCCCAAGGACTGCCCTGTCTCCTCTTACAACGAATGGGACCCTTTGGAGGAAGTGATAGTGGGCAGAGCAGAAAACGCCTGTGTTCCACCATTCACGGTGGAGGTGAAGGTAAGCAAGAGCATTCGTGTGTTTGGAAGTGGGTTCTCTCCTCACCTGCAGGCTGGTTTCTGCTCCTTCTCTCCTCTGTAACTGCTTTTAGTGCCACAGACGTCGGTGATGTTTGACATTATTTACACAAATTTCTTCCTTCTTGAAACTTCCCTGGGACTCTGTGGGACCTTTCCTGGGGATATCAGTTCTTTCCTCAGCTCTTCTTCCTTCACAGTCTATAATGTTGGCCTTGAACAAAATTTCATGCTTGGTCCCCTTCTCTTAGCCATACAGCTTCAGTTCCGTTCTCTACTCAGGTCCAGATCTCTCTCTTGAACCCTCATCCAGATCAACACTTAAAAACCCTTAGTAGGTATTGCCAGGGGACCTCACATTTGGCAGATCTAGAGTTCAGTTGCCAGCCACCCTGCTGAACCAGAGTCCTCTTCCTTTAAATTTTGGTATTCCTGACGAGTGCAATGGCACACACCTCTAAGCCTAGGGACTCTGGAGGTGGAGGCAAGAGGATCGCAGATTGGAGGCCAGAGGCAGCCTGTGTGACTTAGCAAGACCCTAACTCAAGATAAAAAATAACAAATGGGCTGGAGGAGCAGCCCAGTGGTAGCACACTTGTAAAGCATGCATGACACCTTGGGTTCAACCACCCAATACTACAAGAAAAAAAAATTGGCATTCCTGTTTACTCATGCTAAA
This sequence comes from Pedetes capensis, assembly GCA_007922755.1. Lineage (NCBI taxonomy): Eukaryota > Metazoa > Chordata > Mammalia > Rodentia > Pedetidae > Pedetes > Pedetes capensis. The sequence continues at coordinate 78,902 of VMDO01005808.1, read as the reverse complement.
TGGATTTCCTCCATATCCATTCTCCAAGATCTAACAAGTCTTATGTCAAAATGCGTCTTGCCCCCATTCCCCTGCCTCTGCCTTAAGTCAGAAGCTCATCTGCTCCTGGCCTGTTGCAGTTAACTCCCAACTGGTCTCCCCCATTCACTTTTCTCTCCAGACCAAATTCCAGTTGCTATCAGAGTGATTTTTTTAAACCCAAATTTGGACATGTTACTCATCCTGTTCCCAACACACTTCTGCTGTTCTAGTACCTCAATGTTGAAGATAAAGTCCTCCTGTTATGAAGGAGTCTTCACAACCTGGCCCTTGTGTGCATTTCAGAACCCCTCATTATAATCATTGCCGCATCTTTGAGATGCGTTAATGTGGCAGGTTAACAGATGTGCATTCCTGTTTAAGTTGCTCTCTCCTCTAATCTTCCACCCTGGTTTTCAGCAGACTTCATGAGAGAAATACATAAGCAGCCAACAAGCCCTAACAAGCCCCAACAAGCCCCATGTCTTTGCTCCCTCCTAGGTCTCTCCAGCCCATTTGCCTGCACCCTCCTATCTGCAGCTGCAGTTTAAACTTACTCCTGCATAGCTCCAGGGAGTTTCCCTGGCAACAAGTACTATCCCTCTTTTTTAAAAAACGCCTCATATTCTTACCTGTGATTATTCTTTTTTTTTTTTTCCTGGTACTAGGGGTTGAACCCAAGGCCTCGCGCCTGCATGCTTTTCAAGTGCTGGACCACTGAGCTGCACTCCCAGCCCATTTTCTTTTTTACTTTTTGAGACAGGGTCTTGCTAAATTACGCAGACTACCTCTGGTCTCGAACTTGCGGTCCTCCTGCCTCTGCCTCCCGAGCCGCTGGGATTATAGGTGTGCGCCTGTGATTATTCTTATGGCCAGAGTACCTATGGGCTCATGTCTAGGTGGTACACTGCCTAAGGGTCCAATATCGAAGGGAATCTCTTCCACATTGTAGTCAGATCCTTAAATCTTGTTAATAATGGGTTGCAAATATATCTTCAATGTACTTAGGTTTTTCCTGAATATTTGCATTTTCATTTGCAATGTGAGTTGAGGAAATAAATTCTCTAACAGTATTAACATCATTATCCAAAACATTACCTACCACATAACAGAGCTCTGGAGTCATTACCACAGAAGAACTTCCTTTCTATTTGGAGAGTATAATGTTTCGATAAAACCAAATACTGTCTTCTGCCAGCAAACTGGCAAGGCAGTTGACATGCCAGGAAAGCTCAGGAAAAAGCTATGACCAAGTGATGGATAGTTAGGAAGTCTTCTGGAAGAAAGAAGTTCTTAAATCAGATCTGGAAGGCAGGACAATAGAAAAAATAATTTCTCCTAATTGTTGTGAAACTCCAGTTTTGATATTTGAAATTCAATGAACAGATTAATTTATATGCCATCTATATATTTTTAAAAGGCATGGTCTTTGAAAGTCTTTCCTTGAAAAGAAGTTGTCCCATCCCTTAACCATTTTAATTGGGTGAAATTAATGTCAAATTCAGGCAATAGTTTTATTATTTGTCTTTAAAACTATTGACTTTCATACCATGTAATGTTATGGAATCAAAATTCTCAGACATTATTTTGAGTTCATCATTTGATTTATGACTTTAGACTTTGTAGCTTCATGCACTTGTATAAAGTGTATCATGCTAAAGTCAGGAGATTGGGATTGAACTAGGTCTTTGATAAAAACTTAATAGTTAGAGTTGGTTAATCAGCTCTTTGACCTTGTGCAGAATTCCACAGACTTCTAGGCCCAGTAAAGTGAAGACAATAAGAGTTTGTTAATGTCTTAACAGGATTAAATTTGAAGCTATAAGGTTACATGTTGAGTATTTTAAAGGTCAAAACTACAACTCTTTATAGGTATATGGACCCAGTATGCCAATTACATTACAAAAGTACACTGAGATGTAGTGGTTGTAGGTATTGATACCATTAGCAGTTGTTGATTTTATTCATTTTTCTGGTTATTTCTATTTTATATAACAAACTAAGCTAGGTATTGAGGGAGAAGAAAGGAAATCAAAGACATCCATAGCCCCTAGGAGAAGGAAAAGAACAACACAGATATATTAATCAGCTTGGGAGCAGTAAGAGAGAAGGTAACGGCTGAGTATAGTGGTACACACCTATAACGCCAGCACTTGGGAGGCTGAGACAGGAAGATCTCCAGCTCCAGCCCAGCCTGGGCCACACAGCAAAACCCCGTCTCAAAAAAAAAAAAAAAAAAAAAAAAAGAGAGATAAAGGTAAAATAATGTGGCATACTGTTTATAGGCAACTAGAGCATAAGGTATGTTTGAAGATGTAAGTGCTAAAGAAATTTTAAGAAAAAAGTGAGGAACATAGTTGTCAGGAGGCATACATATGTATATAGGTATATGTATATATATATATATATGTGTGTGTGTGTGTGTGTGTGTGTGTGTGCATGTTATATATATTTGTAGTACTATGGGCCTTGTGCATAATGCAGCCTTACTAAGAGCTCTACCACTGAGCTGCACCCCAAGCCTCTTTTTAATTTTTTTTTTTATCTTGAGACAAGGTCTCAGTAAGTTACACAGGATGCCTCCGGCCTCAAACTTGCAATTCTCTTGCCTTTGCCTTCGGAGGTCCTGGGGTTACAGGTGTGTACCACCATGCCTGGCTCAGGAGGCATAATTTTTAAAAGATAAATGACTTTTTATTCTGTAAAATATAGTAAATACTTGCTTTTGGTTTTGCTTTTCTCTTTCTTTTTTTTTAAAGCCCTTGATAAGGGACCTTTTAAATAAAAGATTAATTAAAGTCAATGCAATATAAGCTTATTGCTGAATAAATAAAAAGTAAGTTTCTATTGATACTTTCTTAGCCTTCCAAAGGTAGGATTTAAAAGTTCATTTGGCAAGCCTGCATAAAGGATTTTAGGCTCTGGAGGACCATAAAATTCCCAAGAATACAGCTGTATCTTTGCAACAGGTTATTAAAAACGTCATATGCTAAACATCTAATATAGTGTTCATTATCTTGCAGACACTTAGTAAATGATTGCTAACTCATTAGCAGGGTTATAAAGGAATTAAAAACAATTTCTAATTATCTCTTGGAAAATATAATTTGCCCCGATTGTTTAGACTTTGTCCACCCTTTGCCAGGTTATAAGCTATCCAAACTCACACTTGTTCAAATAGCTTTTTTCTCACAGGGACTTTTACTAAATATTTATAAAGGCAAACTTCATTCAGTCCAAACAGGCATGAAGGATACTTTGGAATGAGTCTGGCAAGACAACATAACTGTGCGTCTGCAGTAATTCATTGTTGAATTTTCAAAGGCTTCTTGTCTTTTAGTGGACTGGAGGAGATGTGCCTAGCATGAGAAGAAGGAAATAGTGAATGGATGAGTAGTACCAGGACGTGTCTGAGAGGAATATAAAGAGTCATTATTATCCTGTCCATTTGCTGCTGCAGAAATCCCCAAGAGTAGAAAACTAGAGTGCTCTGGTTTGTTTTGCTTTTTGCAAGAGTGGACTGGCTTTTAAAAATATTTACATGTTTAATATTTTTCATGGGTCAGAAATTGAAACTATTTGACTATCAATCTTCAAAAGTAAAGGAACTAGTTAATGGTTCTGAACAGGGATCAGCCAACTTCTTCTGTATGTTAGGTGCTGTTGAGTTGGGTCCAACTTGTAGTGACCCTTATAGGGTTTTCAGTGGCTGATTGTTTCGGGATTGTTTTCAGGAGTGAACTGCCACATCCTTCTCTCATTTTCTCAGTGCTTGAGGTCAAACCCTGGTCCTCAGTGAGTGCAGAGCAAGCGCTCTACCAACTGAGCTAAACCCCAGCCCCTAATGAAACACTCCTTGATGTTGTGCCATGCCCAACACTCTGTCAGTGCTTCTCTGCTATTCTTAGGGTTTTCACCGGCTGATTGTTTTTCAGGACTACTTCAGGAGTGGATTGCAATGTCTTTCTCCCATTTTTGCAGTGCTGAGGATCAAACTGAGGGCCTCACAGAACACAGAACTCTACCAACTGAGCCAAAAATTCAGGCTTCCTAGAACCAGAGTCTGTGTTGCCACTATTCAGCCCTCAGCTCTGCCACTGTAATGCAAAAGCAGCCATAGGCACTATGTAAAGCACTGATGGGGCCTGTGATCCCATAAGACTATTTTCAAAAACAGGCAGTGAGCCAGATTTGACCTGTTGGTCTTAGGGTACTAATCCCTTTTAATAGAGTTTCTCTAGCATCCTTTGTGTTTTCTAAAGATCACTTTTTCAGTTTATTCTTTATCCTCCCATCTAACTAATATGAAGTATCAGGAGGCAAGTCTGCATTCATTTATTTGATATTCATCAGAGTGAAGTGAAAATGGAAGTAGAGACTTAAGCCTAGAAAAATATTGTCTTTGACGTTAAAGATCTAGACATTTAGTCAAATCTTAATGGGCAAAAACCATGGGAGCAATATGAGCTATGATAAACAGTTCCAGTTTGTAAGCTTTTTGTGCATCAAGTTGGAAATATTCAGACCAGTAGAGCATAGCCAAGTGCCTTCATGTGTTTGGAACACAGCTGTGTGAGAGCACTGGAGTTCTAGTTCTGTTTGTCCAGGTGGTAACTTGAACTCCCTGAGCCTCTAGCCATGTGTGTACTTGCCCTGTCTCTTGAATAGAATTGTCAGGTGTATACCAAATGAAAGAATATCTAACCACCACTGAAGCACACACAGACATACTCAAGCCCATTACCTGGTTTTGTTCCTTTTTTTCTAGTACTTACCAGTATCTACAAGTGTCTGATTTATAATGGGAACCTTAATATATGACAAGGGCTAGGGTTTAACTCAGGTGGCTCACACTCCCTGAGGACCCGAGTTCAATCCCCAGCACTGCAAAAATGGGAAAAGGATGTGGCAATCCACTCCCAAAACAATCAGCCATTGAAAACCCTGTGAGTTAGACCCGACTAGACGGCACTTGGGAGATGGGCCTGGCAATCCACTCCCAAGGCAATCCCGAAACAGTCTGCCATTGAAAACCCTATGAGGGTAGCTATGAGTCGGATACCGACTCGATGGCACCTAACAACAACAACAGACAGCACTTAGTGGTTGGGATTTAGCTCAGTTGGTAGAGCGCTGCTCTGCAGTCTCTGAGGTCCCGACTTCGATTCCCAGCACCACAGAAATGGGAGAAGAATGTGGCAATCCACTCCCAAGGCAATCCCGAAACAGTCAGCCATTGAAAACCCTATGAGGGTCACTATGAGTCAGATACGACTCGATGGCACCTAACAATAAGACGGCACTTAACAACATCTGACATGATTAGAACTGATGGTTGGTAATCAGTGATATAAAGAAACATTTTAAAAAATACCTGCTTTGAACATGTGTTTCAACTAAAAATGAGAGAAGGTATGTGGCTTTGTTGAAGGTCCAAGGGCTTTTCTTTTCTTTTCTTTTCTTTTTCTTTCTTTCTTTCTTTCTTTTTTTTTTTTTTTTTTTTTTTTTTTTTTTTTTTTTTTTTTTTTTTTTTTTTTTTTTTTTTTTTTTTTTTTTTTTTTTTTTTTTTTTTTTTTTTTTTTTACTTTTTTTGAGATAGTTGTTGTTGTTAGGTGCCTTCGAGTCGGTATCCGACTCATAGCAACCCTCTGTACAAGGGAAACACTATTGTCAATGCTTCTCTGCTATTCATAGGGTTTTCAATGGCAGATTGATTTTTGGGAGGGGGTTGCCAGGTCCTTCTCCCAAGCCTACAGCTTCTGGTGTTCCCAGGCGGTCTCCCACCCAGGTACTAACCAGGCCCTACCCTGCTTAGCTTCCGAGATCTGACGGGATCAGATGCCACAGGGCTGCAGCTGCAGATTTTTGAGATAGGGTCTCGCTAAATTACGTAGACTGCCTCTGGTCTTGAACTTGCGATCCTCCTGCCTCTGCCTCCGGAGTCTCTGGGATTACAGGTGTGTACCACTGCCCCCCGCTCAAGGGCTTTTTTTAGACTCTGTGTTCCGTGGAGCTCTGCTTCATCTGTCTTGATAAGTTATAAGATGCATCGTGTTCCTGTCCCACTGTATTTCCTTAATTTGACTGAGAACTGAGAGATGTGCAAAACAATCTGAATGCAGAATCTCTCCAGACTTTTAAATTTCTTTCTTTTCTCTCCTTCTCTCTTGTTTCTTGTTTGTTTGGTTTGGTTTAGTTGGGCTGGGTTCTGGGGATTAGAAACCAGCACCTCACAGTTGCCCTGGTAGATTTTTACATGTCCACATATAAACCCTGGAAACTTTCTCCATGTTAAGCTTTTTCAGCTAGTAAAACTTTGTGAACTCTCATATCAGATCACTTTCTTCTATGACAAAAAGGAGCTGAAAGGATGGGTTAGGGAGTGGAGAGGTGTGGCTGTTGTGATACACATCTGCAGGGAAGCAGCAAAGCCAGAATTACGGTGCTGCATAATTTTGCCAAGTGCAAATTCTGTTGAAGGGGAAGTTAATAATGTTTTTTTTTAAACCAAACCATATTCAAACAGATGTCCTTATTCCTAATGGGGCAAAACCTCTCCCCCCCCCAAAAAAAAAAAAAATCTTGAGATTCTGTTTTCCAGATAGAACTCTGAATGTGGAGGTAGCCCAGGGTTTTGGCTTAGTGGGGTGCTTTTATTCTCTTAACACTGCTTTGTTTGTTCTCTTGTTTAATGTCATTGAGACTCTAACAGGAGGACTATGTCCTATTGTGTGTGAAGCATGGCCAAAAGGCTTCCAAGCATGTCTAGGGGCAGACATGCTGTTAGTGGCCAGGCAGGAGATCTGAGGCCGCTAGATCAAAAGGCCTCCAAATACCACAACAATCTGGAGCTCTTCACTCAACACAGAGTCTGCCTGGAGGCCGGTGTGCTCAATACTGGGCGTCAACAACATATAAAACGTGGTTCTAGTCCCAATTCCATTGTGCTGCGCAGAGTTGTTCACCTCCTGTGAACCAACCTTGAGCTGTATTTTTTCTCCTATAGTTATTTCATTTGCTTCCTTCTGCTCCTAGGCCAACACGTACGAAAAATACTGGCCATTCTACCAGAAGTATGGAGGTCATTATTTTCCCAAAGACCATTTGACAAAGGCTGTTGCTGAAATTGAAGAAATGTGCAATATTTTAAAAATGGAAGGAGTGACAGTGAGACGGCCTGACCCCATTGACTGGTCTCTGAAGTATAAAACTCCTGATTTTGAGTCTACGGGTAAGTGCTGTCTAAAAAGTATCCGCCCGTGCCTTGATTTTTCTTTTTTCTTTTTTTTTTTTATTTCTTTCATAAATGTGTAAGGAGAGAGTTTCTTGGAAATTTCTTTGATTTACTAATCTCTCAAAACTTTGAAGGGGCTGCAATTTAGTTCACTTGGTAGAGCGTCGCTCTACAGTCTCTGAGGTCCTGAGTTCAATTCCCAGCACCGCAAAAATGGGAGAACATGGCAATCCACTCCTGAGGCAATCCTGAAACAGCCATTGAAAACCCTATGAGGGTCTCTTGAGTCAGACACAACTCGGCGGCACCTAACAACAACAGCAACAAAACTTTGGAGGTTATTTAGGAACAGTTTGATTCATTTTGATTTGATTAAGATGTACTTATGCAGCCGGGTGCGGTGGCGCATGCCTGTAATCCCAGTGGCTCGGGAGGTGGAGGCAGGAGGATCGCAAGTTCAAGACCAGAGGCGGTCTGTGTAATTTAGCAAGACCCTGTCTCAAAAAGGGGGGAAAAATGGGCTGGGGATGCAGCTCAGTGGTCCAGCACTTGCAAAGCATGCAAACATGAGGTCCTGGGTTCAACCCCTTGTACCGCAAAAAAAAAAAAAAAAAAAAAAAGGAAAAAAAAATGTACTTATGCTAAACTCCACTGTAAATCTGGTAGAACCTCCTTGAAAGAGGCAGCTGCTCCTAAACTTCCTGTTCATCTCCTTACATAAGAACAATGACCTTTATTTACTTTCCCTTAATAATAGGAATTAAAAGGGGGAATAAATACACTCCCATTTTCTCTTTTAACTTACATTGCTGCACAACTGTTCCTTGTGCTTGAGTTCAATAATCTATAGTTCCAGAATAATCCTTGGCCTGGTTTTTATCTTGTGATATAGTCCTTTAAGAACTTCGTTTCTGTAGAGCAGGAAGGGAACCTACAAATGGAGGCGGCTTGGTGGTTCAACATCTCTTTGAACAACCCCTTTACGTTTCCCTTTTCCTTTTCTGTTTGGTTTCCCCACCCTCATACAGAATTCTGGTTCACAGTCTAGTAGATATCACTCTATTTTCCCCATTTTTATATAATTATATACATATTCACATATCCAGGGTTTTTAGTAATTGTTTTACAAACAGATCATCTTATATATACTTTTCTGTTTTGGAAATTTGCCTCACTGAGGTGGTGGTGGTGAAACTTTTTGGTCTGGCAGGTTTATATAGTGCGATGCCTCGAGACATCCTGATGGTTGTAGGAAATGAGATTATTGAGGCTCCCATGGCATGGCGTGCAAGATTCTTTGAGTACCGGGCATACAGGTCGATTATCAAAGACTACTTCCAGCGCGGTGCCAAGTGGACAACAGCTCCTAAGCCCACAATGGCTGATGAACTTTATGACAAGGTAACTCCCTAGTTATAGGCTAGCTTCTTAGTAACTTTTCTAAATAATCCACAAAGAGTAAGGTAGAGATTCTCTGACACTGTATGCAGGTTAGGCATTTCAGAAACTGAGAACATTGCCTCCTTTTTTTAAAAAAATATTGTGTTATGATGAAAATAAGAGTAAATTGTCACGTGATAATAATAGTAATGATAATAGCTAACACTTATTTGTTGCTTACCTTGTCCTGGGTCCTGAGCTTAGCTCTTTTTTTAATACCCTCAATCATATGTATTCTCCACAACAATCATAGGAGGAAGTAAGATCATTTCATTACGGGGAGGAAAACTTGTCCTCAGGGCATGCTGCTGTTCACAGGTGGAGCCAGAAAAGACACTAGGATGAAGTCCTTCTCTTCTAGAAAAAGAACCTAGTCTATGGACCACATTCACAGTAAAATGAAATATACAGTTGGCCCTCCCTCTGCATATTTTGCATGCATGGATTCAACCAATACAGATCAAAAATATTTTCTAAAAATCTTGTCTGTACTGACTGAACACATGCGGACTTTTTTCCTTGCCATTGTTCCCTGAACAATGCAGTATAACAACTATTTACATAGCATTTGCATTGCATTAAGGATTATAAGGAATCTAGAGATGATTTTAATGCATTTAAAAGTATACAGCCTGCAGCCATAGCACTGCGTGTCCAATCCCATCAGATCTCGGAAGCTAAGCAGTGTTGGGCCTAGTTAATACTTGGATGGGAGACTGCCTGGGAACACCAGGTGCTGTTAGGCTTGGGAGAAGGACCCAGCAGCCCACTCCCAAAAAACAGCCTTCCATTGAAACCCCTATAAATAGCAGAGAAGCACTGACAGTAGTGTTTCCCCTGTTTTACATAGAGTTGCTAAGAGTCGGATACGGACTTGACGGCACCTAACAACAACAAAAGTATAAAGGAAGATAATATAGGTTATCAAGGGCTATACCATTTTATGTAAGGGCCTTGAGGCATCCATGGATTTTGGTATCTGGAGGTGGGGAGTCCTGGAACCAATCTCTTTGTGGATACTAAGGGACAACTGTATGTCCCTTATTAAATTACTTACTATTTGATCATTTATAGAAAAAAATGTTAATCAAAATTTCTTCTAAAGGTTTGAAGATAGAAACAAATAATGAATTAATTTTGCCATACCCAAACTTGGCAGGTGAAGCATGGCATCTCATTTCGTGGTATGAATTAGGTTCAGGACCAAATTCGTTTTCTAAAAGGGCAGAGTGACTTCATCCTTTTGGCTTTCAACACTGTAGATAGCTACATAAATGCACATAATGGCTTATGGAATATTTTTACAATCAATTTCTGCCCTGTACCACTTGTTTCTAAGTATTGGGAAATTGTTGTAATGCCTAGTTTTGAATTTTGTTGTGGTGGTAGTTTTGTTGTACTGGTTTATCATGGACCTACATCTTTCCTATGCATATTTTAGTCTAGAACTGAATAGTAGTATTTTGGGAAATGATGATGCTGAACTTATTTTTTTTGTTATATATATATATCATTGTAAATAATTTCCTTATGAAATCAATGCATTGTATGTGTTCCTTCTTGTTCCACTTAGGATTATCCCATCCATTCTGTGGAAGACAGACACAAATTGGCTGCTCAGGGAAAATTTGTGACGACTGAGTTTGAGCCATGCTTTGATGCTGCTGACTTCATTCGAGCTGGAAGAGATATTTTTGCACAGAGAAGCCAGGTTGATAAAGGCTGGCTCTGAAATTCCACACTATATTATTGTTTTCTTTATTTCTAAATTAAAGTATGTTAATCTGACATATGCTTCGAACCAAATCTTTATAGATTGTGTCTTTCTTTAATTTTCAGGTTACAAACTACCTGGGCATTGAGTGGATGCGGAGACATCTTGCTCCAGACTACAGAGTGCATATCATCTCCTTTAAAGACCCCAATCCAATGCATATTGATGCTACCTTCAACATCATTGGGCCTGGTCTTGTGCTTTCCAACCCTGACCGACCATGTCACCAGGTAAAACAGTTCTTAGGACACTGGAAAAGCAATGGAGTCTACTCACTTTATTTTAAGCAATAGAGTGTTTCCACTTTAAGTACTTCCATGGTTTCTAATTATTCTAAATAACAAATTTAGCAATTACGATCAAACGTTGGATTGCTTATGGAGTGTTTATTACAAGATGTCCAATACTCAGAAATATATGTTGTTGCTGTGGTAATTAGTATAGAATCACCACATTTTGACTTTAGCTGCTTGCTATTGTGAGTGTCGAGTCTGAGCATATGAGTGTGTTTTTATCACACAGTGAGATAATTATGAGATAATTCTCATAATTTGAAGCAACAGTTCCACAGCAGATGACACCTGCATGGCCAGAGCAACACCAATGGGCAGTGAGTGTCTTCCCTCTCCGTTGAGGCCGGTTCCCTTCAGCCACTGCAGTTGGCCTCTACCCCCCACTCCCACCATGACCTGCAGCCTCCCGCTTTCTGCTTGCTGCCTCTTGGTTCCAGTTGGGCAGTGAGTGACTTTGTGTTATCAGCAAGGCTGCAGTACTCCTTTTAAAAAGTACGTTGTACTGTGTCACGGTTCACTTCTGTCCCTTATTTTCAGACTTAATGACCATTTTAATATAATTTATTGATATACTACATGGACATGTGGTGTGACCACAGAGGTGGCTGACTTGTAATAGGTAACTAATGATAATTATAGTTCTTTGAGAATATATCCTCAACATTTGTCTTTATACTATGACCACAAAATGATGGACTATGCAGTAAATGGACTATAGGTTTGACATAGTACTATTTGTGTTTTCTTATAGTTAAACACTTAGGAAATGTTTTCATTTTCTTTAGTGAGAGTGTCTTAAGGAAAGTATCTTTGGTATTTTAAATCTCTGAAACCTGAGAAAAGATTTAATATATAAATGTTTTAATATTTCTATTACTTTTTAACTTTAATTTGGGATTTCCACATACATTTTCAATTAGGATTTGAGCAAAATCATTTGAACATTTTGAAATTTTTATTTCCTTATTTGGGCAGTTGAAAAGGCAGCTTGAGAAAAAGAATGATTCATGTTAAGGAGGCCTAGGCATAGTAGCACACACCTGTAATCCAGGCTGTCTGGAAGGCTGAGACGGGAGGATTGTGGGAACAAGGCCAGCCAGGGCTACATGGCGAGACCTCATCTCAAAAGAAAATAATAAATAAAATTAAATTAAATAGAGGAGAATAAATAATGTAAGAGGGTAATGGGGGAGTAAAATATCAAGATATATGATGCAACTATAAGAATACATGGGAAAAATAAGGGAAAGGGAAAAAAATCAATGAGAGTATGACCCATGGTTGCATATGATTTTTATTACATATTAAAATTCCTACTTTTTCATCTCTTTTTAGTTTATACAGTTCTGTAAAATATGTAAGATGATGAATGTGTAAGCAAAAGTGATTTAATAATTGCATAATAGATATAGCAAACGACTTATTTCTCTGTACTCTACCAACATTTATAAATAAATTGTGGATTAATAAATAAAAATTTAAATGGTAATGACTGTCGGAGACCAAAAATAAGAAGTAAATATGGATTTAAGCCTTTTGGGGTTTTTTGGTCTTGCAGATTGACCTTTTCAAGAAAGCAGGATGGACCATAGTTACTCCTCCTGTACCGATTATCCCAGATGGTATGTCTTCTTTTATATACTTATAGCCTAAAATGATTACTTCTGTAACCAAGGATCTTTCAACTGTAGGGGGAAGCCCAAGGTTTAGCAAACTAGAGAAAATGTTTCCCCAGTAAGGAGTAAAGTGGTGACTATGACTACTAGAATACATGATTACTAGCATCTTGTGTTTGTAACTTTTCCTTCCATAGAAAATGAAAGTGAAAAGACAGAATCAAACCTCACATAGAGCAAAGTGACATTTTTTAAAAAAAGAAAACAGGATGAAGTTCAAGAGTGTGATGACTATGTATTGATTCATTACATTTCTAGATACATTTTTGAAGATTAAAATAAGTTTTCAAGACTGAGAATGTAGCTGGGTGGTAAAGTGTTTATGTAGCATGCTGGAGGTCCTGGGTTCAGTCCCTAGTACCCTCCCCCCACACACACACATGTGCACATGCCAGGTGTTGTGGAACAGGCCTACCTATAATTCCAGCACTTAGGAGGCTGAGACAATAAGATCTTGAGTTCAAGTCCAGGTGGGATATACACCAAGACTCTGTCTCACATAAACAAATAAATAATCACATAAATAAATAAATAAGCTTTCAAATGGAAAGTAAACCCAGGAATGAACTGAACTATCACTTGAATATCCTTCACTTGCAAATCTTTTCTTTAAACAAAAATGGTACTAGATGCCGGACACGGTGGCACATGCCTATAATCCCAGCAGCTCGGGAGGCGGAGGCAGGAGGGTTGCAAGTTCAAGACCAGAGGCAGTCTGCGTAATTTAGCGAGACCCTGTCTCAAAAAGTAAAAAAATGGGCTGGGGACACAGCTCAGTGGTCCAGCACTTGCAAAACATGCAGGCACAAGGCCCTGGGTTCAACTCCCAGTACCAAAAAAAAAAGGTACTAGATGTGGTTTAACAGTTATGGCTATTTTCAGATCACCCACTCTGGATGTCATCCAAATGGCTTTCCATGAACGTCTTAATGCTCGATGAAAAACGTGTTATGGTGGATGCCAATGAAGTCCCAATTCAAAAGATGTTTGAGAAGCTGGGTATGTACTATACTTGAAACATGTCACACATGAAAATGTTCAATAAGAACTGAGGTGGTGACCTGAGATGTCTGACGTGTGGTTTATTGAATTAAACTTCTATTCCTTTTAGAGGTTCCCAATTATTATTTTGTAATAGGTCAGTACTTTTGTTTTCAATAAGCATATCCTCAAAAAGTTGGAGGTGCAATCCCAGTGGCTCAGGAGGCGGAGGCAGGAAGATTGCAAGTTTGAGGCCAGAGGCCGTCTGCGTAACTTAGCGAGACCCTGTCTCAAAAAGTAAAAAACTGGTCTGTAGGTACAGCTCAGTGGTCCAGCACTTGCAAAGCATGCAAGCGCGAGGCCCTGGGTTCAATGCCCAGTACTGAAAAAAAAAAAAAAAAGTTGGAGGTGCATCCTGAGCCCCTGAAATACTCCTTTAGCAATGAGTTTATCAATGCTCTTGTGACTCAGCCAGTTTCTTGGTGCCCATGTGATGGGAACTACTTCTTTGCAGATGAGCATATGGATTGGATTGATCAGCCATTCCTCAAATAAGAAATTATTAAGGGTCTTTTAAAAGTAGTTATCATCACATATTTATAAAGGCTTATGAGGGTACAGGGGCTGTGACTTAGTTCAGTTGGTAGAACGCCGCCCTGCAGTCTCTGAGGTCCCGAGTTCAATTCCCAGCACTGCAAAAATGGGAGAAGGAGGTGGCAATCCACTCCCGAGGCAATCCTGAAACAGTCAGCCATTGAAATCCCTATGAGGGTCGCTATGAGTCAGACATGACTCGACGGCACCTAACAACAAGAACAACGTAAGGGTCCCAATAGAGAAGTGACTTGTGTATGCAATAAGCACAGTTAACAAGGTACTGAAATGCAGTGAAAGTATCAACAGACCATTGAGCTTTCAACAAAGCAGCAGGTCTGGCTTTTACTTCGGGGGGTGTTTGCTCATCCTGATACTCAAAATTTCAACCAATGATTCTAATACTGTTGAGATAAATACTGAAGGGAAGGGTTCTCATTTGTGCTCTTATATACAGATATATACATATTTGTCACTCTTAACATACTTGACACTTCCTGCCTATCAATAGTCAGTCAGTTTACTTGTTGAAATTGCATCATTAAAAATATTTGTCTTCTATGTCAGGTATACTGCCAAGAAGAAGTCATTTGCTTCTTTATCACATCCCTCCTTAATATAGTATCAGTTTAAAAAGATTGGCATGTAAGTTTTAGATTGAGCAGAGTCTAATGATTTGACCCCTGATGCTATGCAACATTTTTCCTATGGCTTTCCTTAAAAGCAAAATTGCTGGGTTCAGTTTCTTCATCTATTTAGATTTGTTGTTTCTCAACTTAAAATAGTACAAACTATCAAGCATCTGATTTGTAATTTTACTTTTGGCTTAAAATCTGTTTAGATACAGGGAACTTGCTAAAGCAAACTTTGTTGAGCAGCTGAGTTCCCCTCAATTCAGGATGAGCATACTTTTGCTGTCTGCAGCCATAGCACCCTGACATCTGATCCCACTTGATCTGATTAGTCCTTGGGTGGGAGACTGCCTGGGAATACCAGGTGCTGCAGGCTAGGAAGGACTTGGCAACCTTCTCCCAAAACAATCCATCACTGAAAACCCTATGAATAGTGAAGAAGCACTGACATAGTGCTGGGCATGGCACAGCATCAGGGAGTGTTTCTTTCTGTTGTACATAGGGTCGTTATGAGCTGGACCTGACACGATGGCACCTAACAACAGCAACAACATGCTGTGGCTATCTGAATAAGATAGGTCTTTCCATCAGGAAATAGATGCTCAGATTTGAAAGCCTGTGCTCACATCCACTTCCTACCCCTGTCCAGACCCATTCTTGCTCTGCCAAACCCTACTCAGCCTCCCTTTCTCAGAATAGTCTTTCTGCATCATCCACGCCTCCTTTTTCTCCCTGACTATACCAGTGATCTGTGGTGACTCTTTAGCTTATCTACCCCCTCATACTAATGAAGAAAATAGATTATTTTTAAGCCCCACTGTGTCTAACACAACAGATTCTTCTTTAACTGTCTTTGCTTAAGTAGACCTTGAACACCACAGACATCTTATTACAGATGGTACCAGATTAAACTAGTTGTCTGATTAGCTTTGGTGCCTGTATCACCATATCACCTAGATATTAAAATGTCAAGTCCAGTCTATTGTTTCCTTCAGATGGCCTGGCACAGTTAATCTGTATTGGATAAACTCTCCTTATATGGGACTATGTAAAATCAGCTTTTCAGATTGGCTAAATTATACTTTTCCCACCAAATTAAAATGGTAAAATTAGAAATAGTCTGAAAAAGTGTAGTATAATTCTTAAGGGCCTTGAAAGCTTAGTACTTGATCATTTTTGAACATCTGCTATGTATATCTGCTCATTCAGTCTGTCGGTTTGTGAACAGTCTAATAGAATAAAACTTCAGAGTCTCTGTTGACTTTGGGGTGAAGATTTTGCATCAGCAGTGAGATAGATAAAATGTAGGGCTGGGTGTGGTGGCACACACCTATAATCCCAGCATCTTGGGAGGCAGAGGTAGGAGGATCGCAAGTTCAAGACCAGAGGCAGTCTGCATAATTTAGCGAGACCCTGTCTCAAAATAAATAAATAAATAAATAAATAAATAAACAAACAAACAAACAAACAAGAATGGGCTGAGGGTGCAGCTCAGTGGTCCAGCACTTGCAAAGCATGCAAGCGTGAGTCCCTGGCCTCAACCCCTAGTACCACAAAAAGAAAGAGAGAAAGAAGAAATGTAGTCAGTAAAAACAAAATTGAAAGAAAAGAGTATTTTGGTTTGTGATCAGAACCGTAGGATTCCACCCAGTCTTTAGGCTGACTTTCTGTAGAAGACTCTTCATGTTAGTCCACCTAACTGACGGTCTCTCTCTTTGACTGCAGGTATCCAAACCATTAAGGTTAGCATTCGTAATGCCAATTCCCTGGGAGGAGGCTTCCACTGCTGGACCTGTGATGTCCGGCGCCGTGGCACCCTTCAGTCCTACTTTGAGTAAGCAGCCGTGGTGGGCTTGTGGCATGGCCTCAGCGACACCTAAGAAGCTTATCAGCAAGATTCCTTCTCCTGCTTTAAGAAGTGCATGAACCGTAGTGCTTCAAACAATCATATCCTTAACAGGGGTCTCAAGTCTGGTTTACTTTTCATTATTTTTCTTTGACATAAGGAAAATAACTTCTGCTAAGTATTACTTTCTTCTAAAGTTATTGACTATTTGGCTACACATATAAAAATTGGGCGAATGTGTACCAAGACAAAAATTAGTCACTTGAATAACTTGGCCACTTATATTTAACCATCTACCTCTGTTTTTTAATTTTCTTTCCCAAAGGCAGCTTCAAATGTTGGTCCTAACCTTTATTTTTTTTTCCTTGTTGGTACACTTGTCAATGTTTGTGTGAATTTTTCTAAATGAGAGACAGACTTAGAAAGTACACAGATTCTAAGTAGAACCAGATGATTGTCTCCTTTTCTAAGGAGGAATTTGGATAGTTTTCATTTTTTTAAAAAATAACCTAGGCTATGCAAAAATTAAAGGGAATTTTCCATGCATGTTTTTAATATTCTCTTCTCAACATTGGTGATATGTGCTACTAAAAACCTTGTCATACAACTTACCTCATTTCAAGTGAATTATTTTGATCATTTTTCTGTCTTTCCAAAAATTTACAGAAATATTTAGTGTAATAAGATATAACTATCAGTTTCCATCCCTAAACTTTGATGTTCAGCATCTATTAGATACATTGCATCTTTGGTAATCTAAGATTTGTTTACAGATATGCAAATTATTTAAAGCATAGACCTTAAAAAAAAAAAAAACTAATGGAGATAAAACCTACATGTGATGTGAAATAATTTTAATGTTGAGTATTATATATGTATTTTTATTCTAATAAAATTTTGTGTTTCAGATTGGATTTTATTAGAGTTTGGCCTCACTCTAATTATTTTAGTGTAAATAAATTATAGGAATGTAGCTCTTAGCATAGAGTTCAGATTCTCTGAACTAATCAATGTTTTCATCTCAAATTTAAAAATAATACTTGTGTTCAGAAATAATTTAACAAAGCCAGATTTTAATTTATTGATTTACTCACCTGTTCAGAAATATCTGAATATCTTGTGAGCATAAGGGATTAATTCTAGGCCCCAGAAAGGAAAAAGAGTCTCAGTTCTGAAGTTGCTGACTGATTATATTCATGAAAAATCTGCATAGAACGTGTACCTTAAAACAAGCCACGTTTCAGCTATTCCCTTGCCAGTTCTTTTAACCCTTTGGGTCCCAGTGTTCTTCTTAATCCATCACAGAAGCACCTGTTAGTCCTACACTTGGATTGGGTCCTGCTTGAGAATCGATGCAGTTGTGTGGATCAGTGCACACTGAGGGTACATGTTCCTGGACCTAAATCGACTCATCAGTTCAGTTATATACCCTCTCTGTTCACCCCAGTAGCTATTGTAGACCTTCACTGAGTCTTCTTAA
This sequence comes from Pedetes capensis, assembly GCA_007922755.1. Lineage (NCBI taxonomy): Eukaryota > Metazoa > Chordata > Mammalia > Rodentia > Pedetidae > Pedetes > Pedetes capensis. The sequence continues at coordinate 60,934 of VMDO01005808.1, read as the reverse complement.
CTGATGATGATGTTTCATTTTTCACTGAGAAAACAGAGATGAGGCATCAGTTCCCTGAGCTTCTGCTCCAACCCCTCTAGGTGAATGTGTGTTTGTGTACTCTGGTTAAGGTTCTCTTGCTCCTGGCCTATATTAGCCAAGCTTCTAGAGAGAAAAGTCAGCTTTTGTCTCAGTGCTTGCATTTACTTACCCACCCTCTAAAAAGGACCCTTCTCTCACTACTTCGGAAAAAGAGGTGAACCTTCTAACCAGTTCCAACCCACAGAAACACCCATCAATCTCAACCTTTCTGTTGAGGAACTTGCTGTATCTACTGTCGCCATTCTTACAACTCTAGCACCACTGCCACGCATGCTCAAAAATCGTCAAAAAATCGTCATTTGAATGCCTCAAAAATCGTCACTCTCAAAACAATCCTTTATATTAGTCTATCGCCCCAATCCATGATCAAGGCCTTTTTATGACAAAATCATCACTTTTTAGTTTGAGAGCTACCATTTGTCTTACAGTATCCCATCATTTAAAATGTACATAAAGATTCCACACATTTATAATAACCAGTTGGTTTGGATTTAAACAGTTGAACAATCCAAAAATTCCAGCATAGCTAAGTGTGATGTTACAAGTCCTGGTGCTTGGGAGGCTGAAGCAGGAGGTTTGCAGTTTGAAGTCAGCCTGGGGCATATAGGGAGACATTGTCCCCAAAAAAAAAAAAAAAAAAAAAAAAAATTCCAGCACAAACTTTCTCATATATTTTAACTAAGAGAAGGATGTGATTTTTTCAAAAGTCAAATAAACCAACTAGGTATTGAATCCCTAGTTTAGAGAGAGGAGTAGGAAGCAACAATAATTTATTCCTACTTGTCTGAAGTATGCCATGGATTGCTCTTAGCTCATGAAATTCCTGAAAATTTCAGTCTGCTGGGCCCTAGATTCGGGATGAGAGGTTAATCAGTCATCCCAAATCATCTGATTTATGGCCTTAGTATGGTTCTTCTAGTTTGATCCTTAGTTTTTGAGATAATCATAATATCATTAACATGGTATATTAGAACATTTTCTGGCTAATGTATATTTACTATACATTTGTGGACTATATGTAGACTACAACATGTAAATGCAAAGTGTTACCTCGCCCTGGTGATTAATAATGAGAACAAAACATATTCTATGGGATTCTGTGGGATGAGCTGGCTCAATTCTCACTCTATCTCTGTACAACTTCCTGTACTGTGTTATCTGATCAGATTCATTTCTCCATTAGCTCTTGGCCAAACATTTGCAGATATCCTTTATTTCTCTTCTTTTCCCCTCTCTTACTCTTTGTTGGTTTTTACCTTTTTATTCTATTACTATGTTTTTAGGGCAGTTTCAGGAGAAAGTAAAATGTTTGTATTTAATGTACATCATTCCCTGATCATGTGGAAATCTTCAGATAGTTAATAATAAATGGCATCATAAAGAAGAAAATTAATGGACTCCCCCCAAATCTTTATGGGATTTTATAGGAAATTGGGGTGACCCACATATGTGTCATTTCAGATTCCTTAGTATATAAAAATCTCAAGGCAGATACCAAGGCTGGGAGTACAATGAACTCAGGAAAATATTCACCTTGGCCAGAAAATTTAGGGAGTCCAAAAACACTCAGTAATCCTCATAATTGTACTTTAATACAATATTTTTAAAAATAAAAAAAAAATCCAGTTTGGGGGTATAACTCAGTGGTAGAGCTCCTGCTTAGCATGTGCAAGGTCATGCATTGCCCAGCAGTGCAAAAAAAAAAAAAAAAAAATAGCCATTATCAAAATGTCAAAATGTTAAATAAAGACAGGATCGGTTTCACTGATGTTTCTTTTGCCTTGGGGCCCAAGGTGGCTTTACAGGACACTGGTTGTACACTAGGAATTAAGGGTGAAGAGGAAGTAAACAGCAGTAAGCCCGTCTGCCACCCAGCTTCAAATCAAATTTTCTAAGTAGTACAGAAAATCTCTAGCTTAGAATTGGATTAAGATGATTCTTGATTTCTAGCACTCCCAAGGGCCTAAGAAAAATGTAATCAGAATTCTTCTTTGAAGAAAGATAACATTCCTTTAGGCCTCAAATGATTTATAATGAAATTTCAAATGCAAAGTCTCACACACAAAGGCAGATACAGAAGGAGGTAAGACTCCTTCAGCAAAGCAACATTCAACAGAAACTTATCCAAAGGGACTCCAGATAGTGGATGATCAGACAGACTATAAAATGGGATTCCACAAAGAAAGCCCATACTCACTAATAGTCACTCCCCATCTCTACTCCACTTTGCTATCAATTGACTAACCTACTGTCATCTCTAGAGATTCATCTATTGTGGATATTTAGTGTAAATGGAATCTTATAATATGGGGTCACTTGAGACAAGCTTCTTTCATTCAGCAAAATATTCTCATTTCATCTATTTCGTAGCTTGTAACACTACTACTTACAGTACTACTTTTCATTTTGTGGCCAAGTAGAATCCCATTATATGGATATACACATTTACTTACCCATTTATCAACTGCTGAATATTTGAGTCATTTCCACTTTGGGACTATTGTGAATAAAGCTGCTAAGAATATTCATGTTCATGTTTCTGTGTGAGCACAATGTTTTGTTTTTCTTGGGTATATACATAGGTGTGAGATTTCTGGGTCTTTTGGTAACTCTATGTAAGACTTTCCACCAGATGGATTGAGACAGTGTCTGCAACAATGGGCTTAAACATAAATAAGATTGTTTTCCTCGCACAGAATCGGCAAGTGTTTCGATCTGCTGTACATAGGGTCGCTATGAGTCGGACTCGACTCGACGGCACCTAACAACACAATGTAAGACTTGCCTGCAGCTGTAGCCCTATGGCATCCATCCTGTCAGATCTCAGAAGCTAAGCATGGTTGGGCCTGGTTAGTATTGCATGGGAGATCACCTGGGAACACCAGGTGCTGTAGGCTTGGGAGTCAGGCCTGGCAACCCACTCCCAAAAATCAGTCTGCCATTGAAAACCCTATGAACAACAGAGAAGCACTGACAATGTTTCGCCTGTTGTACGAAGGGTCGCTATGAGTCAGACACCAACTTGACCGCACCTAACAAAAACAATGACATGTAAGACCTAAAGACAAAAATTATATTCAAAAATAATAAGAATAAAACCAAAACCCACTAATATACCAGGCCAGTATATGAGTTGTATAACTCATTTGTACTATCATTTGTGTGATTATTGTATGATTATAAAAAGACAATGAAAATGATATAAAGGATGAAATGGCTCTCACATGAAGATAAATTAAAGAGATCAGAATTTGTCCTGGGAGGAAAGTGGAAAAAGTTACAAAATCAAAATTATTGAAATTTTGAGTCCCCAAGATATTTCATTATGTATACACAAGTATGCTGAAGTCCAAAAGAATCTAAAATCTGAAACTTCTGTCCCAAGTATTTCAGATAAGGAATAATCAACCCATATTTATGAATATTAATGAAAATTATTGAGAATCTGTGACACAGTAGGCATCATTCTGAGTACAAAACATACTTTATTTCATTTGACTTGTCCAAGATATTCCAAGATAGGTATTCATTTCCTTTTGAAAAAGAAAAAAGAGATTAAGCAGTCATGTGCAAGCCTCATCTATTTTATCCCCCAAACTTTTTTTTTTTTTTTTTGCGGTACTAGGGGTTGAACCCAGGGCCTGGACCACTGAGCTGCACCCCCAGCCCATTTTGTAGATTTTATTATTTTCTGAGACAGGCTCTCGCTAAGTTACACTGACTGTCTCTGGTCTTGAACTTGAGATTCTCCTGCCTCCACCTCCCCAGCCGCTGGGATTACAGGCGTGCGCCACCACGCCCAGCTCCCCCAAACTTTTGTTAAGTCACATCATTTCCTTCCTCCTTTACGCAGCCAAATTTCATGAAAAGGTTGCTTACACTGCCCATTTATTCATCTCCCACTCACTTCAATCTGAACTCTGCCCTATCGCATTGTCAAAAACTGTTTCTTCTGAGTTCAGCAAAGAACTGAGCATTCTACCTGGCTGCTTAATAGGTCTCAGAACATTTTTTAAGCAGTACTGACAAAGAATAGAACACATCCCAACTTGTATGAATTTCTTGAAACAGTTAAGTAGGCTGACAATATCAGAGACCAGGTCGTATCACACAGGTTATGTGGCCTATAAGCAGGACAGTACAACTACAAACATTTTCAGTGACAGGAACCTGAAAATATTACACCATAACTTTCACTGTAGTAGCATTCTAGGACTGTATCCTCAATTTTACCCTTTTGCAGCTCATAAAGCAGTGAAAATCTGCTGCCAACTTGTTAGTATTTTTTTGTGAGTCCAGGTTCTAGGAACACTAAGTACAAAAATGTCTCCAAAATAGAGAAGTGATCACTCTAAAAAGCTGGAGTAGGGGCCTTGCATATGATGGGGTACTCAAAAAACAGTTGCTGATTATTCTGAACCTTTTTCCCCCTTAAGAGAAAAGAGTTCTTTTTATTCCCTTAGGGCTAAATTATATTTCTATGTGTTTCTATCACCAAGACTCAAAGAAGCATCAACCTGCCTTGCAAGCCCTAGAGATATCATACAAAAGCCCTCTGTGAAAAAGAAGCCCATGGCACTCTTGGAAAAGTCATTCTTACAGTGGAGCACCGTTGAGGCCATAGGTAACAGGGGAGATTAGGAGAAAGGAACTTAATGCACTTGTGTGCTCTCTATGCTACCTGCTTATTAGAAGAAATTCTAAAAGGATTTCTAATTTATCACCATTAACACTTCTACCTTTTCCCTTGCAAATTGGCATTTGTACTCTGTCTTATTTCTTATTACTGACCTTGTAGTTTTGTGTCTTAAATTCATTCAAATAACCTTCCTTTTATTGATTCACAACTCCCCAAATATAGTAAACTATATTCTGAAAAGAGGATGTGGATATTATCTAATAGATAGTCTCAAGGACTTAAAAACTTTTAAGAGCTTCATCTGAAAAAAATATGGCAAAGTAGGGAGAAATACTTTGTATTTACATTTTAACATTACTTTCTATTAAATGTCAGTTTGAGGTTTTTTCTAGATAAGATAAGTGAATAATAAGCCTTTCAAAAGAAGAAAAAGAATTAAAATAAGAATAAGAATATGAAGAAGGAGGAGGAGGCGGAGGAGGAAGAGAAGGAGGAGTAAGTAGAGGAGGAGGAGGAGGGGGAGAAACAAAATAGAAAGCTGTGAGAGCTAAGGAAACCCACAAACCGATAAAGAAATACTTACAAATACATTCAAGTATTTGATGCAAATTAGAAACTCAAATTATGTCAAAGAGAAGAAAAGCTAAAAATAAAGATAGAGGAATAACTTTCTTATTAGAAAAATTGTATTAGTTATGATTTTCTGGAAAAATGAGACAGATTTTAGAAACTGGCCCATGCAAATGTGAAGCCTGGCCAGTTGAACATTAATAGGGCCGGCCAGCAGGCTGGCAATTCAGATTAAGAGCTGATGCTGCTGTTTTGAGTCCAAAATATGCAAGTGGGCCACAAAGTGCAAACTCAGGCAGTATCTGTGCGCTAGAGTTTTAAGAGTTTCTCCTTCCAGAAATCTTCAGTCTTTGGTTTTAAGGCCTCAACTGATTGGATGAAGCCACCCCCATTCTAAAGGATAATCTGCTCTACTTAAAGTCTACTGATTTAAATGCTAATTGCACCTTAAAAATACCTTCTCAGCAATGCCTAAACTGGTGTTTGGCCAAACAACTGCGCATGGCAGCCTCTCCAAGTTGATGCTTAAAATTACCCATCATAAAGGCAATGAAGAATGAGTGTTCTTCCTGTTTTTTCTTTCACTGAGGAAGGAGAACTCTGAGACTCAAGGACATAATCAGGTGCACTGGGAAAGGTCCCCTAAAGTTCATTTGAGATTAGCAGATACCAGCCTAATGTTAAAACCTCAACAGAAGAAATGAGTCTTTGCTTTTTGACACCTCCATTGAGGACCCCAGAACTGTGACTACGGCCCCAGAACACCAAATTCAAGAAGAGTCCAGGATAAACTTGAAAAAGTCATTGTTCTTATGGCCTGGATAAAATAAAGTAAGAAGGATAACATTACAATAAGCAACAATTTGTTCTTTTTTTTTTCTTTCCATAAAATCACATTCTATTCTTACCTATATACAAACAATGCCAGCATTGGAAACCATAAACAGGATCATTTTGAGAACACAGTTGTCACATAAACATATTCATCATGTTCATAGAAAATAAAACAATAAAATGCAATAATTTCACATATGCATATATCTGCATAAAATACAAGGCAATATAATGTAAAATCACAAATATGTTTGAAGAACTCTGACTGACTCCAAAGGCTGAGAAAGACTTCTTTTCAATACGCTAAGACTGGAGCTTGTTGTCATTGTTGGGTCATGTCCAACGCATAGCGACCCTCATAGAGTCTTCAATGGCTGACTGTTTCTGGATTGCCTCAGGAATGGATTGCCACATCCTTCTTCCATTTTTGCAGTGCTAGGAATCAAACTCAGAACCTCAGAGACTGCAGAGTGGTGCTCTACCAACTGAACTTAGTTATTTCAAAATTTAAACTTGTTAGAATACAGAGATGCTCAATGGTATTGTCAAAAATATTGAATATATTTTAATAAAACATACTATATCAAATGAAAAATTGGTTATTAGAAAACAGAAACAAACCTTATTTGTTGTCTATATATATATATATATATATATATATATATATATATATGCAACAATTTATAACAGTTCAAAGTAAGTATGAAATGCATTATACCTAAGTGTTTATTCTTTGAAACGTCTTCTAATTGTGTATAAAATTCTTTCAACTTAGGGATAAATCAAGGAATTATTTATGCTTATCTCCTTTAATAGAGTGCTATTTTTTAAATCAAAAGCATAATGATCTCTGACCCAGTTAACCATTATCTGTAAGAATGGCACCTGGTGGTAGCTTAATTAATACCTAGGTGGAAATGAATCAACTTCTAGAATGCTGACTTTGCAAATCTAAGCTAAAACTCTATCATGAGATAGCAAAAGTCCAAACTTGTTGTTTTAATATATTCCCTCTGAACATCTAACTCCCATCTCTTCCTTACTTGTTTTTCTTCTTCCAATTGTTACTGTCCTATAATTCCTAAAAATTTCCATGAAGAACAACCTTGCATTCTTAAAATATTCTTTTGTTCTTCCTTCCATTACAAATCCTGTATTTGTCTACTTGTCAAATGTATAGAGAATTGATACTGTTTCTATTCCTCTTGTTTCTACTAACTTTTATAAACTTAATATCCATGTTTTTCATTACATAGAAACAAACCTCTCACTAAGGTCTTCACTAAACTAAATGCATCAATTTGAAAAATTATCTGTAACCCTACAGGGGTTTAGGATGAGGAAAAGAAACTAAGGAATCTGTAGTGTACTCTTATAGGTCGTCTAACATGATCCCAGAGGAGCCCCAATCTGCAAACCCACAGAGGACTAATGTGGTAACTTCTGTTCTTACCTGAAAGAGAAAACATATGGAAGAACTTTGTTCCTCCCACCAAAGTTTTATCATCTTAATTACATAGGGACTGACACAGATATGAGATGGAAAACTGTCAGATATAAAGAGCTCCTCTATCACTTATTGGTAGGCTATGGAAGCTGGCCTTCTTTACACTTTGAATTTAAAAATTATTATGTGACATTTTCAGAGCCAACAATATCCCTTGTCCTCCAAGGGTTGATTTTGGATTGATTTGGAAAGGAATATCATCAATTTTTAAGGGCTGAATATCAAGTCTGTGCTTATTTCTTCCCTCTTTTTCTCTTTGCCCTGTACTTGTAGAAATTTTAGTGCTTGTTATCAAAAACAGGAAAAAGAATTCAAATTCAAATTCATCCTTTTAATAGAAACTTTGCTAAAATATGGAAGAATAAAATTATTGCCTATAATTGAAATTTAACTTAGTTGCCATCACTTTTGTCTGTGAAATCAAACAGTTGGTTCAGCATTTGTGAGTCTGTCTTCTTGAATCCCGTAAGTCCTCTATTATTATTCTCACAACTTAAGAAATTATAATACATCAAGTAGTTTTATAGATTTTGCTACAACCTTTGTCTTCATCTGTGCTAAAACCTGCAGCTGTACCACCCTGGCATCTGGTCCCATCAGATCTCAGAAGCTAAGCAGAGTTGGGTCTGGCTGGTGCTAGGATGCGAGACTATGTGGGAATACCAGGTAAGGTAGGCTTGGGAGAAGGACCTGGCAGTTCATGCCCAAAACAATCAGGCATCGAAAACCCTATGAATAGCAGAGAAGCACTGACACAGTGCCATACATGGCACAGTGTCAGGTAGTGTTTCATCTGCTGTAAATAGGGTTGCTATCAGTCAGACACAACTTGACAGTACCTAAAAACAACAACATCCTTCAGCTGTAGCACTGTGGCATCAGATCTTGGAAGCTAAGCAGGGTTGGGCCTGGTTAGTATTGGGATGAGAGACTGCCTGGAAACACCAGATACTGTAGGCTTTGGAGAAGGACCCAGCAACCCACTCCCAAAAATCAATCTGGTATTGAAAACCCTATGAATAGCACAGAAGCACTGACAATACTGTTTTGCCTGTTGTACATAGGGTCACTATTAGTCAAACACTGACTCCACAGCACCTAACAACAACAACGACGACAACAACAATGCAGTTTCAAACTTTTTGTGGACTATTGAGAACTCTTCCAAAAAAGCTACTTCACAATAGTGATAAAGAGACTATGAAAGGTAATTTTAACAATAAGACTTCAGAAATACGAGGTGCTGATATAGATCTAGCTTCATTTCTAAACAATCCTGTGTAGGATATAATGTTACACTGGAGGGGATTATATAGTTCTCTTCCATACTTTACTCTCTTTTTTCTTTTCTTTTTCCTTTTTTTTTTTTTTCCATTACTTGGGGGATTGAACCCAGAGGCTTGCACATGCTTTGCAAGTTGTCTACCACTAGGCTGCACACCAGCCCATTTTATATTTTTTATCTTGAGATAGGGTCATGCTAAGTTACATAGGCTGCCTCTAGCCTTGAACTTTTGATCCTCCTGCTTCCACCTCCGGAGTTACTGAGATTACAGGCACGAGCCATCATGCCCAGCCTGTATTTTAATTAACACAGATTGGTATGGACACAAATTTGTATGCTTCTGTGGGTAGATCACTGTAGGGAAAAATTGGGAGGAAATGGGCAAAAACCCCCAAAACTGGGAAAATGGCTTTTGAATATCTGGTTTGTAAATTAGAAATCTAGGAAAGTAACTTGGTTGCATGTTTGTACAAAACCCTTCACAAATCCCCTGAACCTGACTGGACAATTGGACTTAAAGTTGATTGGCTCAGGCCATTCCGTGGCGAACTATATATGGAGCTGCACTGCGGCAGCTTGATCCTTTTCACCTAGACCATCAGCTAAGCAAGACCTTTTTCACCTTTTCGCCCGGACCACCGATGAGGAAACGGCTCTCCCACTTCTCTTCCCCGGACCTTCGGTGAGGAAAGAACACTCTCTCGCGGCAACCATCAACAAGGAAAGAACCCGCTCTCCGTCTGATCACTGACGAAGCAAGAACTATCTCCTCGTGACCACCGAGACCACCAACACAGGTGTTTGCCCCTGGAAGGCAAAAGTGCCTGAGGCTTTTCCTTTCTCCCATTTCCTCTGGGGTCCTGAGGGCCACAGGAGTCCATGCCCCTTACCCGAGGGTCCCGAGTGAATTGTGTTTAGTACCTGTGTGCACAGTGGCACTGCCCGTCAGAACATCTGGGCCAGACCAGGAGGCGCGCACCCCATAGAGTACTTATAGAAATGTACTGTTATTTGTCTCCTGTCCATTCTTCTATTCCAGAGAGATGTTCACTCTTATAGGATATAGCTGCTGATATAACACAAAATTCAGAGAAATTTAATCTCTAGCATCTCTGTTTGGGAGGACCTGGAAGTTCACTCCCAAAACAATTAGCCATCAAAAACCCCATGAATAACAGAGATGCATTGACAATGGTGCTGGGCATGGCACAGTGACAGGTAGTGTTTCATTCTGTTGTACATAGGGTTGCTATGAGTCGAACCCTACTGGACAGCATCTAACAACAAGAAGCATCTCTGTTGCTATAGGAGCAGGGTTGATGCTCTACTGGTTGCAGCTTCCAAGAAGTTCCATGCCTCTCTGCTGTTAGTATTAGAAATTACTTTTATTTCACATCTTATGAAAACTCTTTAAGATTCTGTGGGCTTATAAACAACTCAGCTAGATACTACAATACTCTACTACAGAGAAAGTTAAGGAAAAGCCGTAGAATTCAGAGCCAATTCTCTGTCCATAGATTCTGACAAGAAAGATTATTCTTGGAATAATGAGAAAGAGGATTCACTCATCTCAAAGATAAACATGATTAAAAAATCAGAGGGACTGTGTCAAGAAAGAATTTATTATAATGGGGTATAAATGTAAAGTGACATGTGGAGTCTAGTCTATTCCATTGCCATTTACCTAGTTTTTTATCTTGAATTTAGACTCTTCTATTTTTGGGTAGATCAGTTTTGAGAAGATAAGGTCTCAAGCTGCAGACATTTTAAAGGCAACAGTCAAAAGTAAGGAGGTAATCTGCAAGGTCAAGGGACAGGGCTTGGTTTACCATGCTAATATTCCTCATTGGCGGGAATCCCCATTTACTTTCAGTAGGCATCTAGGATGCCTACCGAATTGAGCTTAATAAATATTAGAGAGGAAAAATCAGATAATATTTGCTTTACTGCACTGTATTCACCAGCTATGGTAGCTGTAGCCAAGAAACCAACCCAAACAAACTTATGGAGGAAAAGGTTTATTGGAAGCTCACAGTTAGAGGATCAGTCCATAATGGCAGCAGGACAGGAATCCGGTGGTGGCAGAAGCAAGGCCTGGGCAGGCAACTTCATGGCATTGTGGGGCAGGATGTAGAGAACAATCAGAGCCATAGGTCTTGGTAAAAAAATAAAAAATAAATAAAATAAAATAAAATCTCCACAGGTGCACTCCCAGTGAGTCACTTCCTCAAAGCTACATCCCACCTCCCAAAGTTTCTATGGCCTCCACAACTGCCACCACCATCTGGAGACTAAACATAGAATCAACATTTTATATTCAAACTGGCATGTATAAATGTTACACATTATTATCCCATTATATTTTCTTGGTGTTTCCTACAACTACATCTGAATCTTGTTATATCATTCCTGGTGTCAGCTGGAATACTGGTCAGAGAAATGGTACAATTGTTTATTCTCTTCATTCTGGTAGAGTAAAATTTCACTTGCAGAAGTAAAGCCACATTATTTGTGTCAGATAAGCATTGTTGCAACATGATGTATCTTGTGGCATTCCTGGGACTGCACATGTTCTTGTGTAACCCATGTGTGTGTAAAGAGACCACTAAGTTGACAGGACCATTGCCATCTTAGGTAGCCCTCCTCCCTGTGAGAAATTGTATACTGGAAGAATTTTTTTCACTGTCTGATTTTAACTGCCTGATTAATTGTTAATTCTTAACCATTGATTGATTGCCTAGTATGCCTCTGTACCAATCTATCTGCACAATCTATGGAGCTATTACCTGAGTGATTGTCTGTTATAAGACTGCTTGATTTTTGTTGTTGTTGTTGTTTGTTTTTTGTTTTCACGCCAACCGCTTATATAAATCATAGCAGGAACTTAGAGATTGTATACAAATCATACATGGGAACTTAGAGATTGAATACAGATCAAATGATGGTGATTATAAGCTTGCCAAAATTTGCCCTTATAAGCCCCCACCAACTGTTTCTTGGGGCCACGGGTTTTTGAAAGACAGTAGTCCTCCATGGTTGCTGGATCAATAGAGACTCCCTTTAATTGGCTTTTTGCTCCTTGTGGTGTGTTTCTGATCTCGGGTTACAACATGTGAACCTCGAGAAAGTTTCAGGAGTCTTTAAGATGACAGGGTGGAAATGGGGTGGCGCTATTCTAGCCTGTTGCTCCCGAACAAAGGTCTACCTTTTCTTTAATTAAGCTCTAAACAGTCTGAGCCAAAATGAAGACTGAATTCTGTCCCACTGGAATTCTCCCCAATAGCTAACACAAGACCAAAGAGACCCTCTTGCTCAAAGTCTAATATTCCATGTCTGCCCTGAAGATAGAAGAGATCCTTAGACCACCTAAAATTGGTGGGCAGACTGGTACTCCCAACCTGGCCCAAGATTAGGACTTGATGGCAGGTCAAGGATATTGAAGGGATTCCTTAATATCCTTATGATTGTGACTTCTGGCTTCTACTGTCCTACAAAGTCAGGCTCCCTTAAGAATAGTCACTAATACTCAGATAATGTTCCCGGGGTGAATTATATTGGATGAAATCCCATCATTAGGGAACTTGTTGTTGTTAGGTGCCAGAGAGTCAGTTCTGACTCATAACGACCCAACAGAACAAAACACTCCCTGACACTGTGCCGTGCCCCATCACTGTACCAGTGCTTCTCTGCTATTCATAGGGTTTTCAATGGCTGATTGTTTCCTGAGTGGATTGCCACATCCTTTTCCCATTTTTGCTGTGCTGGGGATTAAATCCAGGGCCTCAGAGCCTGCAGAGCAAGCAATGTACCAACTGAGCTAAAACCCCAGCCCCTCATTAAGGAATTTATGTTCTAGGAGTTCAATGGGAAATTCTCCTGGGGTTCCCATACTTCTGCATTGGTCTTCTCCAAAGAACCAAAGTGCTTATTAAAACTAAAACCAGTAAGGAAATGCCTGTGTCCATGTTCCAGAATCAGTGCTCTGGAAGGAGTAGATAAAGAGCCATATTACATGCCTTATCTGTTATACAGGTATGAGAAGTTTCTGTTTTGTCACTAGATCAATGTCCAGTGCCCTGGCTTTTACCTAAACTTAACAAGTAGTTCTTATCCAGAACGACACATAGCACCCACCAACCTTCCTGCAATGGGACAAAGTCACCAGCCATCAAAGCATGGACTTCATACAGCCTCAGTCCACAAGGCATGGATGGTCAGTAGGGGTGCCTCTTTCTGCAAGCAAGGAAGATAATCATGATCAGGATGTGAGTAGCTACAAATTAAATTCAAGAACCCTGGCCTCTCTGCTTATGAAACAACTCCAGAAATAGAAGAAGCGAGGTATGTTAGTGGAGGAAACTGAATTTGGAAAATCAGGTGATCAAATGTCAGGAAAGCCTAAATGAACTGAATAGCAGGGATGAGCTTCTATCATTGAGGATTGTTCTTACAAGAGAGGTATTGAAAAACCATCTATATCTAGCCTGAGTGGGGCTTTACGACTCTGAAATTCAGTTATGAAAATATCTGAAGTTAATTAATGAAAGAGATTTATGCTACTTACCATATCCACAAGAAATTTCCTGTAGTACTCAGAGTTTCTGTGGCAAAATAAACAGAGCAAGATGTAGTTCCCTTTCTACTTAAATTGGTCCCTAGAACTATAGACTTACAGGACATGGGCCAGTTACTGCTCTGGCCATTAATTTTGCTGTGTCTTCAGTCAGTACCCCTGGAGTTTGGTTTTATGGAGTTCCTTCCCAGGTCTTTCCTGTAATCCCCCAGGGCAGAGATGGCTTCTTGAATGGGCTCAGAGGAAATAGCTTCATTGCTATTAACTTTAGAATTAACTCAGTCTCCCACTTGCAGATCATCACCCAGAGGTCACTTATGGATCACTCTATCTCACTGTCTAGACTTTTTATCCAACCACAGAAGCTGAAGTAGCTCTTTTCTTAACTAGTATGTTTTCAGTTGTTACAATGAAAGCCAAGTCTTTTTCTTTGCCCGGAAGGTACTAGTAAATTACCAGCCTGCAGCAAGCATTCTACAGAGTGAAAGAAAGGTGTGTTATTACTTACTGCTTGCAGCTGAGTTCTGTGAAAGGATCAGAGAAGCCCTGGTGGCTTTTTGTTTGTTTGTTTGTGTTTTCTCTTTTTTAATTCAAAATTGGCTTTTATTCATACTCAGTTGCATATCAGTTGCATATGCCTATCAACATCACCAATGTCCTCCAGTGCCAGGAGAGAAGCTAGAAACATGACAAGACTAGGATCTAAGAGAATGGATAGCAAAGTCTGGACTCCCCCCCAGCCCCCAATTTCTCCCTAGGATTTTTTTCTTCAGATTTTCTTCTCTGAGCTCTCAAGACTCCATCCCACCATTGCCTGGCATTCCCCTTCCTCTGCTTCCTGGCCCAAGATCGGGTGAACCTCACTCCTTTGCTGCCCCCTTAGCCATGATGGACCAAATCCTCTAAAACGGAACTGAAATTCTAGACAGATCCATGAAGAGCCGCTGTCTGAGGACCCCCTGTCATCTGGATTTCCTGAGCTGGATCCCACTCTCCGGGAGGGAACTTGCCACCATCTGTAACCTAGGTCAGATTTGGGAGGTGACCCCCTGTTGGTGACCAGCAAGAGAACAAGAGCCAGTGAGAGAACATGAGCAGATGCCCCAGTCTTTTGTAACTTAATTTCAGAAGTGATATATCATTCCTTCCCTAATATACAATTGATTACCCAGACCAACCCTAGTGTAACAGAGTTGCCAGATTTAAGAGATAAGAATATTCTCAGTTAAATTTACGATTCAAATAAACAAGGAATTATTTTTAGTATAGGTATATTCAATGTAATACTTGAAAACTACTTATAATAAAATAAACTATGCATTGCTTATCTGAAATTCAAATTTAACTTGGCACTGTATATTGTACCTGGGAACCCACGTGGGAAAAGATTATATAAGGGTATGAAATCAGAAGGCAGAGGTCATTGGAGGCCATCTTATAGGTGGGCTAGCAGAACCAAGAGTTCCCTTACTATTTTTTTTTCTGATCAATTTCACATAATTACACCTCCATGTGAACTAAAAACCAAGTCAGGTTGCAAAGGAAATAATCTCGGTATGTTTTTTGAAAAATTTCTTTGAATCCATAGATTAATATCAGAAGAAATAGAGATTGGAATCTTCTAATTAAGCCTTTTAGTTTCCTCTATTTTTTTCAAATTTGTATTCATCTAGGTCAAGGGCACCTAATAACAACAATAAAGGTCTTACAAACTTCCTGTTAGAGTTTGCTGTTATTGTTGTTTTGATTTGTGATGATAATAATTGTACCTGTATTTTTGAACTGGGTTTGGTTGCAACCTATGAATATGATTGATCTTTACATATTTATTTCATAATAGCTGCCTTTGTGAATGCCCTTAGTGTTTCTAATAACGTCTGCATTGATTTCCTTAGGTTTCCCAGCTCTATGATAATGTTATCTGCAAATAATAACAATTTTGCCACTTTTAAACATTTAAACCTATTGCGTCTTTTTTTTTTTGTCTGGTTATACTCTTAAGCAGTTATAATTTTTATGAGAAAAATTTGGGACTAGAACAAAGTCTTCTGAATTGGAGGAAAATAATATTTGGGGAAACCATTTTACACATTGAATTTGGTATGTTTCCAAACTACCCTTCCCAAAAGCTTGAACCAAGGTGCTTTTCTTAAAAAGCTTAAAATGCTTTCCAGAAATACAGTTTGTTGAAATATCCCATATCAGCTTTGCCTTGTAAGAATTTACAACAGAGTCCAGATTCCAGATGCAGCCTGACTTTTTCCTTACCGTTTCAGGCAAAAGTCCAAGGGAGACTTTTCACAGGACTTTGGACCTATTTTCTTAAGAAGTTTATTAAATAATAAGCTTTGGGTCAGGAAAATAAGAATCACATATATAAAGGTTAAAAAAGGACAAAGCCTTCTACAACATAGAAAATCTATAACACAGGCCACCAGCACAAAAACAACACAACCTAATGGGAGAAGGGAAGAGAGTTGGGGACTGAGATTTCAGAGGAACATGGTAGCCTCTGCCAGGCACTGGCTCCTCTTCACAACAGTTTTGTCAGGTCTCTAGAGCAGTCAGAGTAGGAGGACATGCTTAGAGATAGCCATCTGGCAAGACTGGGATTCTAGGAGGACTTCATGTTGATTCTGCATAATAGATCCACCGTTTTTACTTGAATTGCATGTTACACAACAATAAAAAAATATGGTTTCTAAATATGCTTTTTATAAGTTTTTCATTGTTATTGTTAGGTGCCATTGAGTCGGATCTGACTATGTACAACAGAATGAAACACTCTTCTCCAACATTGTCCCCTATCCACTACTATGTCAATGATTCTCTGCTAGTCATAGGGTTTTCAATGGTGGACTGTTTAGGGAGTAAGCTGCCACGCCCTTCTAGCCTAGCCTGTAGCACCTGGTATTCACAGGCAGTCTCCCATCCAAGGACTAACCAGGCTGACTCTGCTTAGCTTCCAAGATGAGATGGGAAGGGATGCCAGGGTGCTATGGCTGCAGACTAAGTTTTTCATATTTATCTATTAATTATTCTGGAGGAGGCTGTAGGGTTTGTGAGAATTGGTGGGGGAGCTAAAGATATCCTAGGCCATTCCTTCCCATGACCAATGCTATAAAACACCAATTTTAAGCTATCTGAGAGTAAGTTTCAGGTGCTCTCAACACACACACACACACACACACACACACACACACACACACACACAGAAAAATTATGTGAGAAGATAGATATGTTAATTTGCTTGACAGTAATAATTATTTTAATCATTTTGATATATGTATGTAAAAACATCATACTGTACAGTTTAGAGTACCATATATTATTGAATACAATCTGTACACTTTCAACTGTCATAGAGGGCTAAAAAATCAGATGCAGATTAGAATCAATGTGCAGATTAGATTCACGGTGGAGATCCAGTTTGGGGGAAAATTATAGAACTGCTGCTCATGTCATAAAAACAATACAATGCAATAATTTAGAATTAGACTCTGTGGATTAGATTTGAGAATATATGGCATATCATTTTTATTTAAAAAGAAATAAAAATAAACTAGATAAATATGAAGTTTAGAAAAATGGAATTTTTGCCCTCAGAAAATCATAGTCCAGAAGATGCAAACAAATGGGTACAAAGAGAAGGTACTAAAGAGATAATTCAAAAAATTAATAATACTAAGAGCTGGTTCTTTGAAAAGGTTAATAAAATAGACATTCCTCTGGCCAATCTCATCAAAAAGAAAAAGGAATAAACTAACATAGTACAGATTACAAAAGAAAATGGGTCCATAACCACCGACTACAATACAGAAAATTGTCAGGGATTACTATGAGAGATTGTATTCCCAAAAATATGAAAATGCAGAAAAAATGGATAAATTTATTAACACATATGACTTATCAAAGCTAACCCCAGAAAACATAACTGACCTAAACAATCCCATTACATATATGGAAATAGAAAAGGTAATAAAAAGTCTCCCAACAAAGAAGAGCCCAGATCCTAACGGGTTCACAGCAGAATTTTACCAATTTTTTTTTTTTTTTTTTTTTTTTTTTGTGGTACTGGTGGTTGATCCTGGGGCCTCATTCCTGCATGCTTTGCAAGTGCTGGATCACTGAGCTGCACCCCCAGCCCTTTTATTTTTTTTCCTTACTTCCTGAGACAGGGCCTCACTAAGTTACATAGATTTCCTCTGGTCTCGAACTTGCAATCCTCCTGGCTCCGCCTCCCAAGCTGCTGGGATTACAGACGTGTGCCACCACGCCCAGCTAGAACTTTACCAAACTTTTAAAGCAGATATAATACCTGTCTTCCTCAAATTATTCCAAAAAGTAGAAAAGGAGGGAACACTCCCAAATTCATTCTATGAAGCTACCATTACCCTGATACCTAAATCAGGAAAAGATTCATCTAAGATAGAGAATTATAGACCCATCTCCCTTATGAATTTAGATGCAAAAGTATTTAGTAAAATTCTGGCAGACAGAATCCAGCACCATATTAAAAAGATTATTCACCATGACCAAGTGGGATTTATACCACAGATGCAAGGCTGGTTTAACACATGGAAATCAATTAATGTAATCCAACATATCAAGAAACTGGCAAACAAAAACCACATGATCATCTCAATTGATGCTGAAAAGGCCTTTGACAAAGTGCAACACCTTTTCATGATAAAAATGCTGGAGAAGATAGGTATAACAGGCAAATACCTTAATATCATAAAAGCCATCTATGACAAACCTACAGCCAACATTATATTAAATGGAGAAAAACTGAAACCATTTCCTCTTAGATATGGAATGAGGCAAGGATGTCCTCTCTCTCCTATTCTATTTAACATAGTAATTGAAGTCCTTGCCAGGGCAATCAGACAAGAGAAAGAAATCAAAGGGATACAGATTAGCAAGGAAGAGGTCAAATTATCCTTATTTGCAGATGATATGATTCTATACCTGAAAGACCCCAAAACCTCAACCAGAAAACTTCTAGAACTAATCAACTCCTTCAGCAAAGTGGCAGGATATAAAATCAACACACAAAAATCAATAGCTTTTCTTTACACCAACTGCAAACAGGAAGAAAAGGAAACTTCAGAAAAAATACCTTTCACAATAGCCTACCAGAAAATTAAATACCTTGGAATCAATCTAACCAAAGATCCTTCAGATCTCTACAAGGAAAATTTCAAAACATTAAAGAAAGAAATAGCACAGGACACTGAAAAATGGAAAGACCTTCTCTGCTCCTGGATAGGGAGAATTAATATAGTAAAAATGGCTATCCTACCAAAAGCAATATATAGATTTAATGTAATCCCCATTAAAATTCCACTGACTGACTTTACAGAAATAGAAAAAATGATCCAAAAATTCATATGGAACCAGAAAAGACCACGTATAGCCAAAACACTCTTAAGCTGCAAAACTAATGTAGGTGGAATCACAATCCCTGACTTCAAGCTATACTATAGGGCAGTGGTAGCAAAAAAAGCTTGGAACTGACACAAAAATAGGCCTGAAGACATGTGGAACAGAATAGAAGACCCAGAAATACTTCAACACACCTATAGCCACCTTATTTTTGACAAAGGAGCAAAGTAAGATAACTGGAAAAAGGATAGCCTTTTCAATAAATGGTGCTGGGAAACATGGACATCCATATGCAGAAAAATGAAAACTGACCCACATCTCTCAATATGCACGAGAATTAACTCAAAATGGATAAAAGACCTCAACATAAAACCAGAAACTTTAAAACTTATAGAAGACAAGATAGGCAAAATACTCCATCATATTGGCATAGGAAAGTATTTCCTTAATAGGACTCCAGTTGCTCAAGAAATTGCAACAAGAAATGGGATTACATGAAATTAAAAAGCTTCTGTACAACAAAAGAAACAATTAACAGAGTCAAGGAAACCCCCACTGAATGGAAAAAAATTTTCACATCCTATACCTCAGACAAAAGTCTAATTACCAGAATTTATAAAAACTCAAGAAAAAAACCCAAGAAAACAAATAACCCAATACATAAATGGGCAAAGGAACTGAACAGACAGTTCTCAGATGAAAAGGTCTGTAAAGCCATGGAACACATGAAAGAATGCTCAATATTCTTAGCCATTAGAGAAATGCAAATTAAAACAACTCTGAGAGTTCACCTTACACCAGTAAGAATGGCCAAGATCAATAAAACAAATAACAACAAATACTGGTGAGGTTGCGGAGAAAAGGGAACACTCTTACATTGCTGGTGGAGCTGTAAATTGGTCCAACTACTGTGGAAATCAATATGGAGGTATCTTAAAAAACTAAAAATTGATCTACCGTATGACCCAGGTATAACAATATTGGGAATTTACCCAAAGGGATATGTGTCATCATACCACAGAGACACCAGCATCTCCATGTTCAATGCAGCACTTTTCACAATAGCAAGGATATGGAATCAACCAAAGTGCCCATCAACAGAAGAATGGATAAAAAATCTATGGTACATATACACAATGGAATAGTACTCAGCAATTTAAAAAAATGAAATAATGCCATTTGCAGCAAAATGGATGGAATTGGAGAAAATTATTTTAAGTGAACAAACACAAGCTCAGAAAGAGAAATACCACATGTTCTCACTCATATGTGGGAGCTGAATCAAAATTATAAGAAGGAAAAAATCCTATACAAAGGTTGGATCATAATAAAAGAAAAAAAGCTAAGAATGGTATTATTATAGGTGGTCTAGAAAATTCAAATAATAGTTCTGACAATGTAAAAAGAAAGTTCACTACAGAAAAAGCTTCTATCTTAAACAGAACTGGAACACAAGGATATACAGAAAAATATTATCATAAAAAGTCAAGTAAATGGAAGAGAAGTTTTTGATGGGGGGGTGGGATGGGGGAGGAATTGCACAAGAGGGTAAGGGAGAACTTATATGTATGATGTACAACAAAATGCATATATGGAAATGAAAATGAAAAGCATGTCAGAATGAATCACATTAAGGTGTACATTAAAAATTTCCAATGAGAAAAATAAATAAAAAAAAGAGAAGGCAAAGAGGAAATCAAAGAAAGAGAGGCAGGTAATGGTGGTTTCAGCACAGTGCAGAGCTACTCAACCTGTAGGTCACAAATGAAAACACTGATGTTGAGGGCTAAGTTGACTTGAAACTCTGCCTTAACACTCAGTTGATGATGGCAAAATATATCCATGGAAAGGGGTTGTAAGGAAAAGGAAGGAGAAATATCTTTGCTTAACCCATGAGGGATGTGGTCCTAAACCCTAATGAATCTGGAGAGGACTCTCCCAGCATAGAGTTTCTATGGAGCAGCTCTTTGGGAAATAGCTCAGAGGAGGGATTTTAAGTCCTATGGAGAGTCCACCTCAGGTCTGGAGAATGGAAAGACCCAGATGGAGCAGCTTCAATTCAGCACATACTGGATAAATATGTATCAGGCACTGTGCTGGAGATAAAAGAAGACAAATAGGCCTCTATCTTCAGTCAGTGGAAGAAGTTTTTTTATCTCTGCCATCTCAGAATGACACTCAGGCTCTTACCTATAATTATTACTCAGAAGGATTCACAACAATTGGGCTTGCATTTTCCAAAAGCTTCTTACTTTGGAGATTGTGTGTGTCTTCTGAATATAGTACGAACAAATAACAACAACAAAAACAAATGCAGAAGATGTTCTGGCATGTTCTCTTTAATTCTCAAAGAATCATCTCAGAAAAGACTCTACAATAGGGCTTATGAGTTAACAGCAATTTTTAACCGAATGAACACCAACTATGAGCCAATTTAAGCCAAATGAGCCAGACCAAGGCACATCATCATATTAGGTAGTAGATCAGAGTAAACTCCCACCTAGCCTGGGATCAGTAGCATCCACCATAACCAAGATATCTAGGGAAAGACTAGTTTAATTGACATTTAGCACCAAACTCTTAATTCAAGCCACCATCCCTGCCTGAAAAGCCTCTTTCTCTCCAAGGCTTTTCCACCTTGGAAAATGACTTGGGAGCCATCTTCAAGGCATCTTCTTTTTAATCTCCCAGACCATGTCTTATCAGTCCTACCTCCACCATACCCTGAACTCTTCCCTTGCTCCCAACATCACTTTAATCTGTGCCATCTTTTTGGGGGACTCCATCTTTTTGAGTAGGAACTGACTCAAAGGCACCTACAGAAATGCAATGGCTTCCTGACTGGGCTGCTCACTTCCTCTCTTACCTCTGCCAAATTCTTCACAAATACCTGCTAGTTATCTTAATTCTTCACTTTAGCACTTATCATAGTTCATTTATACATTTTCTATCCACTAACCTCTCTTCCAAAGCCTCTTTCTCTTCAAGCCTTCTCCATCTTGGAAAATGGCAACCTCATTTTGTTGTTGTTAGGTGCCGTCGTGTCCGAGTCCGTATCCGACTCATAGTGACCCTCTGTACAACAGGGGAAACACTATTGTCAGTGCTTCTCTGCTATTCATAGGGTTTTCAATGGCAGATTGATTTTTGGGAGGGGGTTGCCAGGTCCTTCTCCCAAGCTTACAGCTTCTGTTGTTCCCAGGCGGTCTCCCATCCAGGTACTAACCAGGCCCGACCCTGCTTAGCTTCCGAGATCTGATGGGATCGGATGCCACAGGGCTACAGCTGCAGGCAACCTCATTAGATATCTTGTTTGTTTGTTGTTTTTATGGTGCTGGAGACAGAACGCAGGGCCTTGAACATGCTAAGCAATCACTGTACTGCTCAGCTACATCCCCAGCCCCTTATACATTTACTTATTGGATAGTTCTCTCTGCACAACTTAAGCTTTATGAAGACAAAGACCATGCCTGATTTTTTTTTCTGAGGTATTCCTGGTATCTAACACAGTACCTGGCATATAGTGGCATCAATAAAACTTATTGAGAGAATGGATGCTTTGTAGAAGCCCTGCATGACAGAAATCTTTTGGTCTGCCAAAGCCAATTATAGTTCACCATTCATTTTCTTAAAACTTTTTTTCTGCCATCACAGCCACTAGTGCCTGACTAGATAGAAAAAAATCTACAGAGCCTACTTGTTTCTAATGCTCTGGAAAAATACAAAGGAAAAAACCAAACCAAAATCTTAGAATTAGAGCTCTTGATGCATTCCTGCCATCTGGTGGTGACAGTCTTAACCTGCAGAAAAGCAAGACCGTTTTCCTCTGCCTAAATTTGCTTTTTCTGAAATTTTACAATGATTTTAATCTATGTGTCTCCTACGGTCCATCATGGTTTATACACTGGAGATTTTTGTCCTTCAGTTCTGGGAAACCCTCTTGAATTCTTTGATATTTTTTTCTCCCACCATTTTGTCTTAGAACTTCTATGATTTGGTGTTAAATCTTCTGAATTGATTTTTTACTTTCTTAAGATTTTCTTTCTCCCATGTTCCCCTTTGCATCTTTTTGAAAGGTAATGATTTTGGATCCACCAAAATATCATGAAAATAACCTATTAAATAAAGTAAGTTCCATGTTGTTCATTTTGTCTTTTGTGCCAGAGGCATTCCTCGATTGTCTGAGAGTGATCCTTGGCGTCCATGTAAGAGCAAAGATGAATCAACAAGCATAAAATTATCAGTTAAACAAGGTAAGTAAGCTGTCGAGATCTGCTGTACAGCATTGCACCTGTAGGCAACAAAGATGTGCTGTACACCTACAAATTTGTTGAGGGTAGGTTTCATCTTAAGTGTTCTTACCACAGAAAAATAGAATTTAAAAAAAGAAAGAAGACAATGAGACAAATGGCAGGGAGGAGACAGGGTACAAGGCAGGACTAATTAGTATCAGATGAGCTTATTCAGCTCAGATGAGGCCCCATATCTAGCCCCAACCAGGTAAGTTTTCCCAGTGAGGAATTTTCTCATTGCTTGTGGGTTGAAGAGAAGAAGCCTGATTGCCAGCATTCTTAGAGGTGAGTTGGAGAAGGGAGTGGGGATGTCACCATCTCATGTTGTCTTTCACTTAATTCCCACTTTCAGTACAGTCCATACTGTGGGGCACGTGCCTCCCGATCCGGCCTGGAGGTTCGGACGGGCTGTGCCGCCGCGCACACAGATACTAAACACAATTCACTCAGGACCCTCAGGTGAGAGGCGCAGACTCCTGCAGCCCTTGGGACCCCGGAGGAGATGGGAGAAAGGAAAAGCCTCAGGCGCTTTTTCCTTCCAGGGGCAAACACCTGTGTTGGTCGTCTCGGTGGTCATGAGGAAATAGCTGTTGCTTCGTCAGTGATCAGACGGAGAGCAGGTTCTTTTCCTTGTTGAGCATTGCGACGGGAGAGCATTCTTTCCTCACCAAAGTTCCAGGGGAGAGCAGTGGGAGAGGTGTTTTCTCATCGGTGGTCCAGGCAGGAATAGGCGAGAAGGCGCAGAAAGGATGCCAAAAAGCCTAAAAGGGCCTAAAAAGCTGTGCCAAAAGGGTCGAGCTGCCGCAGCACAGCTCTTTATGTAGCTTGCTCATGGAATGGCCTAAGCCAATCAGCTTTCAGTCCAATTGTCCAATCAGGAAGGGTTTTGTACAAACGTGCAACCAAGTTACTTTCATTTTCCCTAGATTTCTAACTTACAAACCAGATATTCAAACACCATTTTCCCAGTTTGGGAGTTTTTGCCAATTTCCTCCCAATTTTTCCCTACACATACCACCCTGGCATTGATCTCATCTGATCTCAGGAGCTAAGCAGGGTGGGGTCTGGTTAGTCCTAGTATGGGAGACCACCTTGGAATACCAGGTGCTGTAGACTTGGGAAGGGCTGGGCATTCCACTCCCCAAAACAATCAGCCATCCACTGAAAATCCTATGAATAGCAGAGAAGTGCTGACATAGTGCTGGGCATGACACAGTGTCTTGAGTGTGTTTTGTTCTGCTGTACATAGGGTTGCTATGAGTCAGAACTGACTCAAAGGCACCTAACAACAGCAACAACGCCTATCCTTAGCTATGACTCTTATTTGTGTCTCAGTCACTTTCTTCCTTTCAGAGATACCCAGTACTTCCAGCACTTAAGCTTTTCTGGGGGTTTTAGGAGTTGACTTGCTCTGGGCTTCCCTCATTAATCATTTCATTGTTACCACTCCACTAAGTCAGTTTCCACTCTTCCATCTGCTCTACTTTTCTACACTGTGGTCAATGTCATCATTTGATTTAGTTTCTTTGTGTGGGTTTATGCATTTTGAACATATTGTCATTCTAGGGGCTTTGGATAAGCAGTAGAGGTGAATGGATGTGCTCCTTCAACCACATTTAACAAGGCGTTTGCATGATATTACTAAAGTCTCCTCCAACTTCTAATTCTGTGACTTTAAATGATTTTTAACTAAGGCAAAAGGGAGTACATAGATGGATATAATATTGGAGAGATTACAGCTCGTGAATCTCAATGCAAATAAGATAGGAAAAGAGAGGAAATTAGTTTTAGTTTTTCTATAACTGGTGTAGGGGCAGCTTTGTGGAGAGCTAAAGTCTTTTAATAAGTAAATCTAAAGTCTACCTTCTTTTCCTCCTTCTTTGCTCCTTTTTTTTTACCTTCCTTCCCTCTTTCCTTCCCTCCTTCTTTCAGCTGAGGGACACCCAGTCGTGCTGGTCTACCATCAAGCTCCCTGACGGAGCGTCTTCCCACTGAGTACCAACAACACCCCTTGGTACTCTTGTGGTTTAGTTCTCCCACACCCTGGTGAGCTGCTTCCCAGCTCTTCAGCCTGCAGCTTCTTGCTTGCCAGCTCTATGGTCAGCAACTGGGCAAACTTCACCCATCAACGGGCCATAATCACACCTTCTCTCGTAAAATCTTATTATCAGCGGAACAGAGGCTCGTCCAAATGTTTCTTTCTTAGGTAACTGGAACAAGAATACCACCAAGGTATTCATCAGGTTTTCATTCCAGTTTGGAGGAACTAAAATGCTAAATACATGCTCCACGATTAGGGATTACTCTTGGAAAAATAAACAATCAACAAAGAGAAAAATGAAAAATTATAAAAAATACAATATTGTCATTGGGTCCTGTCGAGTCAGGTCCCACTCATGATGTTGCATTCTTTTTCATAAACTCCAGCTTCTCGGATTATTTACTCAGCATAGAGACTTAAGAGTTATGGTGAAAGGATATGGCCCTGTTGCACATCTTTCCTGACTTTAAGCCATGCGGTGTTTTCTTGTTCTGTTTGAACAACTGCCTCCTGGTCCATATACCAATTTCTCCAATTCAGTGCTCTGGTACTCCCATTCTTTGCAATGTTATCCATAATTTGTTATGATCCACACAGTCAAATGCACAATCAATAAAACACAGACATCTTTCTGGTATTCTCTGCAAAATAGCTGAATTATGAAACAGCTACATGCTAGGATATTATGTGCATTTAGGGACGTGGCTAATGTTCAGTGAGAAAAGGAGGATAAAAAGCACTTTGATGTCGGCTTTGAGTTTTAAAGTTTTCATGTAACAATTTATATATACTATATTTGAAAGAAAACTATGCCCACATGGTCTCTGTTCAGCCTGTAACAGGTAAGTCACTCAAATCTTTTTGAGAGTTTTCTCCTCTGTATGTACACTGGCGGTAATACTTACCTAATGGGTTTGTTGTAATAATAAATGGGTTAAGTTGTCCAGAAAGGCACCAGGCTGGTGAGCAGGGTTCAGAGTTCCTCCTGTCACAGAAAAATAAAAATCAAAAAGTGTGTAAAAAGTTTTTGTCAAAATTAACATGTATTTCAGTTAGACTATAATTGTTAGAGGTTAGTGTTCACAGCTGTGAACACTGCTTGTTAAAATTATCTCACTGTAAGAGTCCTTTTCACATTCCTGTGTGCCTCACTGCTTTTCTCACCCAGTCAGTAACTCCTTCCTGACTGACCTTGCCTCCCTATAACCATGACAACTATCTGGGTCCTCATTAAAATGTCACATGGACCCTACCCACGTGATTAATCCAAATAAGGAATAACTTCAACCTGCTGTGGACTCTATAACCTCAGGAGAACAAAGGGTCGGGGTCAGCCAGATCATGAGAGGTCATGTTTTCCTCAGGCTGACCTATTAGCTAATAAACTTTTTTATGTTACCCAAGCTTCTTTGTCTCTCAAAGTAGTTTCGGTTTTCCCTACCGCAACACTCCCTCTCCCCTTTATAAAGAGCACAGTTTCCTATATCTGAGGACTATTCACACCTGAGATCAGTTCTCAGGTTCCTTGCTGGACAAGGGAGGGAAACAAGGCGCGAGGCTTTCCTGTTAAACCCGGCTCCAGTCACCCCCAGCCAGGGAGTCAAGGCGGCTCCCAGGTCCCGGATCCTCCCTGGCAGTCTCAGGGACAGTCGCACAATTGGAATCCAAACAATGAGGACAGAGTGAGGTTCAGATAATGTCACTGACTTGGTACCCACACGCTTCTTCAGGCTGAACTTGAGCCCGAAAAGCGAGCTGCGCGCGCCAGGAGACAGGCGCAGGCACCCGCCATCGGCGGAGCCCTCGCCTAAACCGAGAGACTCCCGCGCGCAGCCTCGAGCTCCCCGGCTCCACTCAGCGCGCGCGCAGCTGTCGCAGGAAGGGCGGGGAGAAGGCGGGGCTTCGTGAGGAGTGACGGGACGCAGCACCAATTGCCGGGCTTCTCCGCCTCGAGACTTGCCTTGAAATTCCGCGGGGCTTTCGTGCTAGCAGAGCGGCCCCCGCGAGCGGGAGCGCGGTTTTGCAGCGCCTAGGGGTCCGTGGAGTATGTCGGGGCCCCTGACTGGGTTGCCTGGTCCGTCCGCCATGACAAGAAGGTGCGGGTCTTGGGGTGTAGAGGGGTGCGGGAGGGAGCGACGCCTGGGGGCGTTTACGGGGCTGGCTGGAGGGGGGGGATTGGGCGCAGCCGGCCGGGAGCGGGGGTGGGGTACGGGGCGGGGCCGGGTGCGCAGACAAGCCCACGGGTTCGTCTGGACCCTTCCCAGGGGGCGCTGAGTGCAGGTGCCGCCCCGCGGGAGGCGCCTCAGGTGCATCCTGTGGCCCTGGAGCTTCCTGCGAAGGGCGGGGCCTGTGGGGTCGTAGCTTCCCATGTCTAAATAAAGACGCCAAGCTGGGGTGCGTCGTGTTCTGTGTGCCCAGCCTGCGGTGTAGACGTTCTGCGTGGGTCGGAAAGGTGGCCCGGTTTCCTCGCGAGTGGAATTCGGATTATGGGATGCTTTCCTGGTCGTCCTCACCGCTTCCCGGGCTCCTTGGGGAGTGGCCGACGTGAGGCCGGACCAGACGTGTCGCTTTGGCCAGAGGGTGACCGCCAGGTTTTTCACCTCTAAGGTAACAGCGCGAAGGATCTGTGTGTGAGGGCTGTGCAACGGTTTACTTTCTGAAAGTCGAGCGTGAAGTGTGAGGTTTGGATGTATGGTTGTTGGTCAGAGTGAATCCTACAAGGCTATAAGATCCTTGGTTCCATGATTACTCACTCTGATCAGCTTTTTCCCACAAATGGTTGCCCTCAGGAGAGTGAGAACGGAGTACACACCTGGACCTTGCGCGTCCTTTGCAAGTGCTCTACCACTGAGCAGAACCCTCAGCTCCCCTTTTAATTTTTTTTTTTTTTTTTTTTTTTTGGTATCTTGAGACAGAGTCTCACTAAATGAGTGCAGGCTGCCTCTGGCCTCGAACTTGGGGTCCTCCTGCCTCCCTCCATCCCTAGTTACTGCGATTACAAGTGTAGGCCACTATGCCAGGTACTTTATAATCTAACCATTATATTAAAGCTGCTGTGGGTTTAACCCTTAACTACTTTTGTGCTTCTGGGGTCACATGACAGCACAACACATGTACCTGCACTTAGTGCTACAGCACCCCATGTCTGGCACCTACCCTGGGGTCTATTTTGACTCTGCGCTACTGTTAAGGGTTAAGCTAATGGTGCATTCTGAAAACTAGTAAAATCCTTTTCACTCTGTTTTAAAAGAAAAAAAAAGTTTATTAAAGCTAGTACACCTTTAGGGAGTAATTACAGGGAAAACTGAGGCACGTGGAGAAGCTTAGGTAAACCTGTAAGTGAAATTGGAAAAACTTGCGTGCCCAGGGTGACTGGGCATAAGGATGTTTCTGTTTCCCAGGGAAAAGTAAAGAAAGCCCGAGAACAGGAGAATTATGCAGGCTTAAAGACAGAGAAGAGGGCTGTAGAGAGAAGGGAGAGGTGACTCCTGGTTGCTAGAGAGAGAGAGAAGATCAGAAGGCAAGGAGTAGAGAGGGAGAGAGAGCTTGTGGAAGAAGAGCAGAAGAGAGAAACTAGTAAAATCTTAAGTGACTCCCCCTCCCAAACCCCTAGTACTTGGAGATTGAACCAGGCTGCACCACTGAGCTGTGCCACCAGCCCATTTTTAAGTTTTTTTATTTTGAGACAAAAATCTTGCTAAATTGCATAGGCGGCCTCTGGCTTCCCAAATCCCTGGGATTTACAGGTGTGCATACAGTGTCCTGCTTAAGTGGATTTAGAGGAAGCTCTTTCTCAAACTACATTATGGTGCTGAACATGGTGGCACACACCTGTAATCCCAGCACTCAGGAGGCTGAGACGTGAGGATCCCAACTTCAATTCCCTGTCACAAAACAACTACATTATGGGATGTTCAGTCACCTTTTCCTTCTCTCCCCTCCTATCCCTCCCCTTCTTTTATTTTGAGATAGGATCTTGCTATGTAACCCAGGCTGGAATCAAACTTGGGTCTCTTGCCTCACCATACATAGTGCTCGAATTACAAGCATGCCACAGCATGCCCAACTTTGTCTTGGTTTTAATTGGAAATTGGATTTGAGATCTAAAAATTTGTGTCTCAATCTTACTTGATTTTATTTTGTTAGTGTGATTTGTTGGACTAAATTATTAAAGATTTTTAAGTTTTTCAGTTTTTTTTGCTCAGTTGGTAGAGTGCTGCACTGCAGTCTCCGAGGTCCGGAGTTCAATTCCCAGTACCGCAAAAAATGGGAGAAGGACCTGGCAATCCACTCCTAAGGCAATCCCGAAAACAGCCAGCCATTGAAAACCCTATGAGGGTTGCTCTGAGTCGGATACCAACTCGACAGCACCTAACAACAACAACAACAACAACAACAACAAGTTTTTCAGTTAAGTCTCAGTTAAAGAAAGAGTACATGCCAGATTTTTTATTGATTTCCACCTGCCCCCCCCCCCACTTGGGAGCTGAACCCAGGGCCTCACAAATTACTCTGCAATCACTCTACCACTGAGGTGCACCCCTATCCCCTCTTTCATTTTTTATCTTTGAGACAGGATCTTCCTAGTTACAAAGGCTGCCTCTGGCCTCAAATTTTCCATCTTCCTGCCTCTGCCTCCACCTCCTTCCTGAATTGCTGGGATTACAGGGCATGCCACTGTGCCTGGTGTGCCAGATATTTTTAACAGCTCTGAGATAAAGCTCACCTACCATATAATTCATGTATGTGAAGTGTATAATGATTTTTAGAATATCTAGAGTTGTGTAAGGGGCTGGGATTTAGCTCAGTTGGTAGAGCGCTACTCTGCAGTCTCTGAGGTCCTGAGTTTGATTCCCAACACCACACAAAAGTGGGAGAAGGATGTGGCAATCCACTCCCGAGACAATCCAGAAATAGCCATTGAAAACCCAATAAGGGTCACTATGAGTCAGATATGACTCAACGACACCTAATAACAACCTAACAGAGTTGTGTAATCACTGCAGTCTGTTTCAGAAAATTTTCAAGATTTTTTTTGAAATCCTATTAGCAGTCCATCTCCTTTTCCCTTTGTATCCACAACAAGTCCTGTTAGCAGTCCATCTCCATTCCACCCTATAGTCTACACCTCTACTATTAATTTACTTTTTACCTATTCTATATAATATAAGGGGAATCATAACTGTTGTGGTCTTTTTTGACTTTGACTTAGAATAATATTTACAAGGTTTTTGGCCACATAATATTCCACTGTATGGAAATACTACATTTTATTTACCCGTTCATTAGTTGGTGGCCATTTGTGTTGCTTTTACCTTTTGGTTATTATAAATAATGCCACTACAAACATTGCTGTACAAGTATTTTTATCGTCATATTTTCATTTCTCTTAGGTAAATACTGTGTGGTGGAATTGTTGGGTTTTCTGATAGCTGTTTTGAGAAACTGCTAGTGTGTTTTCCAGAGTGGCTGCATGGCCTTTCATTCCCATAAGCTGTATATGAGGGCTCCAATTTCCCTTCAATATTTGTATTATCTGTCTTCTTGATCATAGCTGTCCTGGGGGCTGTGAAGTGGTATCTTATTCTGGTTTTGATTTGCATTTCCCTGATAACTAATGTTAAGCATCTTTGCAGGTGCTTACTGGCCATTTGTATATCTTTTTTGGAGAAGCATCTGTTCAAATTCTTTGCCCATTTTGCTAGGTTTTTGTTGTTGTGCAGAAAAAATGATCACGTTACCTCCTGGATATGTTGCCAAGATAGGTGGTCCTGATCTAAGAACTCATAAACTCTGAAGGTATCTGTAAGTTAGGCATATAGGAAGTTTTTGTCAGGAATTCAAAGGCATTCCCTTTATTTATGTAGGTCGCCCCTCCTCAGCAGCCAGCAACTGGGCTAGCTCTCCTCCTCTGACCGGAATCTGGGCCCCACACCAGGGGGACTGGTGAGGCACAGCGGATGGAGTCAAGGACCCATGGCTTCAGGCTCCAGGATGCCTTTAGTACAGATTTTATTGTACAGCTCCTGTTAAAGACATAAAGTCCTCAAGCCCGCCCTTCGTATAGTGGAAGTGCTACGGCTCTTAAGTGTTGCAGCTCTACCTCTGGTGCTGGGTCCAGAGGCTCTTCGTCTTCAGTGGTGGGCCGGGAGCCCTCCGGATGTCCCCCACGAAGGCTGGCTTCTTCTCTGATGCTGTTCGTTCCTGATGTTCTCCATCTCTGTCCAGCGACGCAGTGGCTCCTGTGAGGACAGGCAGACTTCTCTCTTGGTCGTGCGAGGTTGACCTCTGCGGTGATGGGGTGGCACTGCTCAGATGGCGATGGAATGGCCCCTGGGATGGCAGGCAGTGTCCTCTCTTGGTCTGGCGATGGAGTGGCAAAGCACACCAGCAGCCAGCAGCACTCAGCATCACCATCAGCAGCCTCACATGCAGAGCAAACTTTGTTTATATCGTCCTTGGGTAACTGCCTTAACTGCCTCAAGATGGCAATCAAGTGGGGGCGTGAGGGGCTGGGCGCAACCAATTAGGAGTGACATTCAAATAAAGGGTGAAACCAGATGTCACTCCTTGGACAATCATGGGGAGATCCTTGATTACCAATGGGGCAAGATGAGGGTTGGATATTGCCAATTAGATAACAGGGGGTCCAAGCGGGCTGGATAGGCCCCTATCCCAATCATGCTTCCTCTCTATCCCCTGGGGCTATCCCATAATATTCCCTACATCTGCCACTTTTTTTTTTTAAAGGAACAGTGCCCTTTTCCTTTTAAAATGCACCCCCCCATCCCTGCCAGTTTTAAACAGTTATAGCTGTTGCCATTGCATATGAGCTCGGTTACATAGATGGTGTCACAGAGCATTTACAAATAGGACAAAGGCAATTTTTATACTTTTTTTGGCATCCCATTTTCAGGCTCTTACATACTTTCCACCCCCTCTTCCACAATGTTCCCTGAGCCTTTGGGGGCGGGGTTTACATTTTATCTTTTATCTTACCCAACATTGACCATTATAAGATGACAAGAAATACAATCTCTTCATGTCCCGTTTGTATCCTTAAGACAAACGGAACATAATGTCCCCTTTCCTGCGGCCCAGATAGGGACTCTCGCAACCTTTGGGTTGGTGGCTCCCCATAGAGGAGGATATGGGCCCCTAATACTTGGTTTGGCCCTAATAGGGCCCCAGGATCAATCATGGGGACCCCAACCTAGTGGGAATCAAACCCACCCTGTTGGTCACCAAACCACCTTCTTGATCCCTCAAGAGAGGCCTGTTTACCTTAATCTAAACTAACTTGGTCTGGCCCCAATACAGACAAGGACTTCTTTTCTCTTGTAGGGCTCCTTCTGATCCATCTGGGTCACCATACCACCTCCTTGATTTTCCCTGGGACCTGTTACCGCAGCCAAGAAAACAAGAGTCTCATACCCTAAACTAAATGAATCCCATACCCTATGGATCCCTGATTCTATGTGGGGGACGTGCCTCCTGGTCCGGCCTGGATGTTCCTACGGGTGGCGCTGCCACGCACACAGATACTAAACACAATTTACTTGGGACCCTCGGGTGAGGGGTGAGGACTCCTGCGGCCCTCCGGATGCCAGCCGAGATGGGAGAAAGGAAAAGCCTTGGGCGCTTTTGCCTTCCAGGGGTAAACACCTGTGTTAGTAGTCTCAGAGAGAGTTCTTGCTTCGTTGGTGATAGACGGAGAGCGAGTTCTTGTTGATGGTCCAGGCAGGAGAGCATTCTTTCCTCACCGAAGGTCCGGGCAAGAGTGCAGAGAGCTGTTTTCCTCATCGGTGGTCTGGGTGAAAAAGGGGTCTTTCCTTGCCGGATGTCCAGGTGAGAGAAAGGATCGAGCTGCTGCAGTGCAGCTCTTATATAGCTTGCCCAAGAAATGGCCTGAGCCGATCAACTTTGAGTCCAATCGTAGCAGCTCGGGGGATTTGTGAAGGGTTTTGTACAAACATCCAATCAAGTTACCTTCATTTTCCCTAGATTTCTAATGTACAAACCAGATCTTCAAAAGCTGTTTTCCCAGTTTTGGGGTTTTTGCCAATTTCCTCCCAATTTCTCCCTACACCTGATGGGGATCCCAGAACCACCAGTGTCAAACAAAACATGCATCACAATACAAACAAAGGGGTAAGACAAAAGACAAGAGTTTTCACCAGTCTGATGTCTTCAGGTCCTCAGGTCTTCAGTAGGTATTGTAGCACCATATGTGGGGGTGCCCGAACCCCAACACCATGGGGGACCAGCGAAGTGCGGCCGACTGAGTTGAGGATGGACAGCTTTGGGATGCCTTTAGTACAGATTTTATTGTATAGCTCCTGTTAAAGAGAGAAAGCCCTCAAGCCCGCCCTTCGGGATAGCAGAAGTGTCATGGCTCTTAAGTGTTGCAGCTCCACCTCTGGCACTGGGTCTGGAGGCTCTTCATCTTTGGCAGTGGGCCGGGGCCCTTCCAGATGTTCCCCGAAAAGGCTGGCGGCTTCTCTGCTGCTGGTGTCTGAGGAACTCCGTCTTGGTCCGGTGATGGGGTAGTCTCTGCGATGGCAGGCAGTCCTCTCTCTTGATCTGTTGATGGTGTGGCCCATCTGCCATGGAGCGGCAGAGCAGACCAGCAGCAAGCAACCCCCCAGAAGGAAGCTAGCAGCCAGCAGCTCTCAGCATCATCATCAGCAGTCTCATATACAGAGTGAGCTTTGTATAATCCTTGAGTAACTTCCTTAACTGGCTCAAGATGGCAGTCAGGTGGGGGTGCGAGGGGCTGGGAGCAACCAATTAGGAGTGACATTCAAATAAAGGGTGAAACCAGATGTCACTCCTTGGACAATCAAGGGGAAATCCTTGATAATCGGGACAAGATGAGAGGTAATTCTCTTCACATTTATTTACTTACGTATGGTGGTACTGAGGGGTTGAACCTGGGGTCTCATACATGCTTTCCAAGAGCTTTACCAGAGAGCTGCACCTCCAGTCTGTTTTTAACTTTTTATTTTGAGACAGGGTCTTGCTAAGTTACACAAGCTGTCCCTGGCCTCAAACTTGCAATCCTCCTGCCCTGCCGCCTGAGTTGCTGGGATTATAAATGTGTGCCACTGCACCAGCCCTTTAACATTTATTAAACGACTTTTCGGGTCTAGCAAAATGAAGATGGTAAAGCTGTGTTGATTGAGTGATGTGTTCATAGCTCTTCAGAGGAGGCTGTGGCAGATGCAAAGAATTGAGTGTGCAAAAGCATTAGGCATCAGAAAATAAGAGCCGCACACAGGGAAGGAGCACTGCCAGGGACTGCTCAGGAAGTTCAGTTGGCTGGAGGCTTGGGGAGTGACAGGTGGGAGGATGAAGAGACAAACCTGGAGAGAGATTTCAGAAGGCCTTTCCTTTGAAGGTGGTTGAACTCTTTCCTGAGAAGACTGGAAGTCCTTTGGAGAAATGTCTCAGTGGCCTGGTGCATTTTGTTTTCATGGACACCTAGCTGTCATGTGGTGATTGGCTATAAGAAATGGGGTAGATTTCCTGGAAAAAGTAATTTATTTTTTGCAGTGCTTAGGAGTTGAACCCAGGGCCTTGCATGTACTTTGCAAATGCTCTACTACTGGGCTGGACTCCCAGAGGATTTTGGTTTTATCTTAAGACAGGGACTCAGTTATGCAGGCTGCCTCTGGCCTCAAATCTGAGATCCTCCTGCCTCTGCCTCCTGAGTCTGTGGGATTATAGGCATGAGCCACTGTTCCTGGCAAGAAAGATTTCTTTTAATAAAAGTTGATAGCAGGGTTTTTACTTGTGGATCCTCTTGTCAAAGTGAAGTGCAAAGGATGTGTTTGCTGGGGGAAGCTCTTTAGCTGGATGTTAGTTCATTGAGATTATATTAAATACCTTAATTTCCTATTAACATTTCTAAAATGAATGGAGTACAGCAAATGCTCTTAAACTCTAGATTATACCTGGGTATTTATACTGCCCATCTGGTACAGGCACCAGGTTATTTGTGCAAAAATTTTCCCTCAAGGATGGGCAATTTGTTAACTGGGATTTCATGGCTAGAGAATTTGATTTATTTTTGAGACAGAATCTCTCTCTTTGGCCCAGACTGGCCTAGAACTTGCTGTGTAGCCCAGGCTGGCCTTGAACTTGTGATCCTCCTGCCTCAGCCTCCTAAGTGCTGGGATGACAGGAGTGGGGCACCATTCCTACGTTAGAGAAATGTTTCAATGTGAATGTGTCACGGTTTTTGGGAATGGTCCAAGAGTTTTGGAGAAGCTGGTGGAGATGAAGATGGTGGCTCCTAGAGTCACTGAATGCTCTGAGACATAAGAGGGCCAGTGAGGGCCTCTAGCCCCATCATTTGTAGAAGCACACACAAGTTTAAGTGACTTGTTTCATGCCTTGTAGTTGATGAGCACAGAGCATATCCAGTCTACAGTTTCTTGGTGTCAAAGCAGTCTCTGTTATCTTGCTATATCTAAGAAAAGGGAAAAAAAGTCTTTATGGAGTTTTTTTTGTTATTGTTCATTTTGATTCTTTCCTTGCAGTATCAGGGGAGTTAAACTCAGGGCCTTTTACATGCTAGGCAAGGGCCTAGCTGTACCTACCCCCATCTCATTTATTTTGTTTGTTATTGTTTTTCAAGACAACGTCATGCTGTGTAGCTAAGGCTGACCTGGAGCTCAGGATCTTCCTGCCTCAGCCTCCGGAATTCTGGAATTACATTTGTGTACCACCTGCCCAGCTTTATTTTTGAGACAGGGTCTCACTAAGTTGTGCAGGCTGCCTCTGGCCTTGAACTCACGATTCCCCTGCCTCAGCCTCCTGTTGGTGGACTTGTGGGTGTGTAGCACAGTGCCTGGGTAAATCTCTCTTCAAGTGTTACATAAAGCAAATTAATGGTTATAACTTTTAAAGTGGAAAAAAATTATAAAGATAAAATACAGGAGCTGGGCATGGTGGCACATGCCTGTAATCCCAGCACTTGGGAGGATGATGCAAATTCAAGGCCTGGCTGATCTACAGAGCAAGTTTCAGGCCAGCTTGGGCTACACAGCATGGCCCTGTCTCAAAAACAACAACAACAACAACAACAACAACAAAAACCCTCCAAAACAAAAAAAACCAACCAAACAACAACAACAACAAAACAAAAAAGGGAGGATGCAAGACAACTTAAATGTATATTTTGGATAAATTTTTGGGGTTACGGAATTTTTTATAATTGAAGAATAACATACATGTAGAAGTGTGCACAAAGTCAACCATTTTGTAAGCACCCCAGAAGCCCTCTTTGTGGCCATGCGTGTTCATTACTCTCTGAGGTGAAAGGGACTACTATCATCTTGAAGTTTGTGTCAGTAGACTCATGTAGTGACAATGCGTCTTGTCATCTTTTGCTCATCCTAACATGGTTTTTTCTTCTCTTCCACTGTATCTACATTTGTAAAAGAAGATTTGAGGTTATAATTTATGTGCCATAAATCTGACTCATTTTACAGGTACAGCTTCACCTGAATGCTGTTATATATTTGTCATCAAGGTTTACAACCATCTCATCACCCCAGAAAACTTCCTTGCTCCTCTTTGCAGCTGATCTCCTTTGCTGATCCCAGGCAACTAATTTGCTTTCTTATGGCTTTGCCTTTTCTAGAATTCCATAAAATGGCCTCATACAATATGTGGCATTTGTATTTGGCTTCTTTCACTTAGCATAGCTCAATGTAATGGCTTTTTTTTTCCTCGTTTTTGTTTGAGACAGTGTCTCTCTCTCTCTTTGTTTTTTTTTGTTTTGTTTTGTTCTTTTTTCTTCTGGCAGTACTGGGGGCGTTGAGGCCAGGGCTTCACACATGTTTTGTAAGTGCTCCCACCACTGGGCTGCTGCACCCCTAGTCCATTTCTATTTTTTATTTTGGAACAGTGTCTCACTAAGTTGCATAGGCTACCTCTGGCCTCTAACTTGTGATCCTCCTGCCTTAGCCTGCTGAGCTGCTAGGATGACAGGCATGGGCCACTGCATCCATGTCAATACAAT
Organism: Pedetes capensis; assembly: GCA_007922755.1. Taxonomy (NCBI): domain Eukaryota; kingdom Metazoa; phylum Chordata; class Mammalia; order Rodentia; family Pedetidae; genus Pedetes; species Pedetes capensis. The sequence continues at coordinate 23,693 of VMDO01005808.1, read as the reverse complement.
GTTTTGAGCTTTAGCCATGTTGTGTGCAAAGTGTTCATTTTCATTGCTGTTTTATTTATTTGTGGTACTGGGGTGTTGAACCCTGTGCCTTGCTAGGGAAGTGCTCCACCCCTGACCCTTACCCCTAGTCCCATTTTTAAATTTAGTCTCAGCTATAGGTGCAGGCTACCTCTGGCCTCAAACTCGTGATCCTCCTGCCTCAGCCTCCTGAGTCACTGGGATCACAGGCATGTGCCATGGTCCCCAGCTTCACTGCTGTATTATTCCATTGTAGGAATATTGTGTCTGAGCTGTGTGAACTTTGCTATTGTGAGTTGTGTTCCTCTGACCACTCCTATGTGTCTTTGAATATAAGTGTTTCTGCTGTGTACGTACATAGAAGTGGACCTGCTGGGTTCAGGTTTAGGAGGTACTGCCAACAGTTTTTTAAATGATTTTACCAGTGTACATCCCATACCAGCAGTGTATGAAAGTTCAGGTTTTGCTGTGTCTTCTCCAGCACTTAATGTTCTTTTTAATCTTAGCCATTCTTTGGGTTACTTGTAATTTAAGAACAAGAATAACAATAACAAAAAATATAAATTGTCACCTGTTTTGCAAGAGTTTCTCACCAGAGTCGGACCGAACTCTGTGACACCTAACAACAAGAAGGTCTTATCTTAGGAATTTGTTTTATTGACATTTTGTCTGGCTTTTCTTTTCTTTCTCATTCTTTTCTTGACAGGTTTTTGCTGTGTAACCTCTACTGTGCTAGAACTTGTTATGTAGATCAGGCTGGTCTCAAACGCACATCAAGTCCTCCTGCCTCAGCCTCCCCAGTGCTGGGATTATAGGCATGCATCGTCATGCCAGCTTGTCTGGCTTTTCTTTGATACAAGCTTTTGGAATTCTGTCTTATACTGCCATACATAGAATTGTTGATGAAAATCCAGATTCCGAGTATGATTCGGAAGGTTGAATTTCCATCTATATCATAGAAATTGTCACATTATCCATGTGACAATTGAATTTTGCTAGTGAGACATTTGAGGGGAGAAAAGGAGGTGAGTGGTTAAAGGTGAATTAAACTGGATGGTTGCTGTAAATTTGTTTTAGCTGTAAGACCACTGAGAAACTAGTCTGTTCCTGAAAATACTGCTTTTAGTCTTGAGGTGGTAATTGATCTAATAGGCAAAACTTTGCTTTTCAGCGAGGTTCTGGCAGAAGAGTCCACAGAATGTCTCCAAAAAGGCCTAAAACACCTCTGGGAAATCTGGGAATTTATTGGGATTCCACAGGAGCAGCAGTTAGAAAGAACTGAGATTGTGAAGAAGCATCTCAAGGTGAGTTTCACACTGACCTCTTTGCAGTGGGACAAGGGTAGGGATGTTGGGGTCTCACGTGAGACAGGAGACAGTGATGTCTGATTGCTCACGCTAGGGAACCACAGGCTCTTCCTGTGTTTGTTTTTAAGTCCTTTCTTGAAATTTTGAAATTATGAAGATTTGTGGTGATGCTGGAGTTTTCTTCCTGTGGCCCCAGACTTTTCCAGACTGTTTTCTGTGTTATAGGATCTCCTGGATAGGATGATTGCTGAAGAAGAGAGCCTGAAGGAAAGGCTTCTCAAGAGCATATCCATCTGCCAAAAAGAGCTGAAAACTTTGTACAGTGAGTTACATGTTGAGCCATTTCAGGTGTGTGGCAGACCAGAGGTCCCTGTCTTCAGAGGGAGATGTAAGATTTAGGAAAAAGTGTTGAAGGGCTGGGGATACAGCTCAGTGGTAGCACACTTGCTTGGCATGCAGAAGGCCCTGGGATCCATCCCCAGCCCTGGAAAATAAAAGGAAGACATGTTAACATGAGACCGCAAATGGAAGATTGGCTTGGAGGGGTGGTGCTACACATAGGAAGTGGGGAGGCATGCTGTCTGGCTAATGGGGTTTAGCATAGTAATTTTTACATATGTAGAGAGTTGCCCTGTTGAGAGGTGAAGCAGCTTCCTAGGTGATCAAAAGCTGCTTTCTGTTATAGTTCTAATTTGTAGGGCCTATTAATGTTTTTTAATCAACTGTGAGGAAAAGGTAGGCACAGATGGTTCTGTGCTGTTCATTCTCTGAAAGAAAAAGAAAAGGATTATGTAGGAAGAAAAGTAAGTAGTGATACAAGAGAAGATACCCCCAAAACCCAACAAGCTGCATACCACTGAACTGGCCAGAATGGCAACCTCAGAAGAAATGTCTCAAACTGATCGCCAGGGGCGCATAGTGCAATTCAGGGCAGGCCTGAACTATGTGTGTAGATAGCTGAGGGGCTGCTGTATAGTGGTCCAGCGCAAGTCAGGAACTTGAGTAAGGACACCAGGAGATGTGGCCCTGAATCATCTCTCTGCTTGGAGCCGCTGGAAACAGTGTCAAGATTGTAAAAGTTAGCACAGATGGGGAGCTTGGAAAGGGATGATGTACTGATAGGGTTTACGGGTCCCATCTGCTGTTAGAAGAAGAACTGTGTGGGTCTCCAGATGGAGTCAGCCTAGGAGCAGGACCACCTTCAAAGGGTTAAGATAAGTCAGATGCAGTAGTCAAGAGCAATCAGGCAGACCATGACACATAATTGATTTTGGACATTAAGTTTCTTTAGTCTTTTTTTTTTTTTTTTTTTTTAACTTTCCATGTGAAATTAAGTGAGTTGTACAGTGGTATATAGCGCTTAAATTACTGACAGTTACCATTTTAACAATGTGGTTTGTTTTGCTTTTTGTGGTACTTGGAGATTGAACGCAGGGGGCTCCACTGCTGAGCTGCACTCCCAGCCCCTTTTATTTTTAATTTTGAGTCAGGGTCTCACTAAGTTGTGCCGGCTGCCTCTGGCCTCCAACTCATGGTCTTCCTGGTTCAGTCTCCCTAGTCACTGGGATTACAGGCGTGCCCCTTGGCACCTAGGTTATTTTAACAATGTTAAATGAAGTTGTATAAAATTATAGAACATATAATTACCATTGTCCCTCCTCCCTTGTTTATCAGTTAGGAATAGAGCTGGGACTGCTAAGTTGGTTTTCATTGGTAATGCAATGTTCATAGGATTGTTAGGGTGGATTTTGATATAAATTAGATATATCACCCTCTAGCTAAGGCAAAGCAAGCTTTCCAGGCAATTTACCCTTCTTGCAAAAGTGCCCTAGTACTTACAGTAGTCAAATTCATAGAGACAGAAAGTAGAATGGCAGTTGCCGGGGGCTCATGGGGAGAGTGGGAGAAAAAATAAGGACCTGTCATTAAGTAAATATGTAGTTTCAGTTTCGCAAGAGAAGTGAGTCTTGGAGGTTGATGATGGTGATGATTGCACACCAGTATGTACATCTGCTCATCAACTTACAACAGTGTTACTTCCCAATAAACCCACTGAGTCACAAAAGCATGTAGTATACCTGGCCTGCCAAGCATAACAGCTTAGCCTGGCTCACCTGCAGTATAATCTGGACGAGTTAATCAGTCCAGAGTTGGGCAAAATCATCTAACACAAAGCCTGTTTAATGAAGTGTTGCTAGGCATAGTGGGACACATCTGTAATCTCAGCACTTGGGAGGCTGAGGCAGAAGGATCACACATTGGAGGCCAGCCTGGGCACTGTAGTGAAGACCTTGAAAAAAATGTGTTGAATGGTTCATGTAATTGATTGAATACTGAAAGGGAGAAATGGGGGTCATGTGGGTACTCAAAATTCAAATTCCTCTAAGGACACATTGCTTTTGCATCACTGTAAAGTTAAATCATTAAGTTGAACCATCATTAAATTGGGAAAGACCTATGCTAGTGCTACTGAAATACACTTAAAAATGGCCAAGCTGACTTGTTTTATGTTCCGTGTATTTTACCGCAATAAAAATTGGGGGAAAGAAAAGTACCCTGGAACCTAATCACCTTTTCTTGCTGGAGACCTTCCTTAGGAGATCCTTTTTATGCCATATTCTATTGGCCATGAAGTGACTTATTCACGTTTGTCATCCTGGTTCTCTCCCATTATCCTTCTCATCCTCTGAAGGAAGCACATGGAACCTTATAACAGTGGTACGTTCCCTTACACAGGAAGGAGAAACCACAATCTTGCAACTAGAAAAAGACTTGCGTGCTCATGTGGAATTTCTGAGAAAACAGAAAGAGGTCAGAAAACAGGAACTGAAGTTACTTCAAGCCCAGGATCAAGAACTTTGTGAAATTCTTTGCATGCCCCAGTATGACACTGACTATACCTCAGTTCCCAGTATAGAAGAGTTGCACCAGTTCAGACAACATGTGGCAGCTTTGAAGGAAACAAAGGTATACTGCCTGCAAATTCATACTTCCTAGAAGTCTGTTTTGCCTTCCTCTCGGTATCTTATAATAGTTTTGTTTTATAGGCATGTAGGTATGAGCAGTTTGTGCACATAAAGAGACAAATTATACTGTGCATGGAAGAATTAGAACACACCCCAGATACAAGCTTTGAAAGGGACCTGGTGTGTGAACATGAAGATGCCTTCTGTTTGTCTTTGGAAAATATTACAACGTTACAAAAGTTGCTATTCGAGGTAATGTCTTAAATTACGGCCTGGAATCTCAATAGTATGCAGCAGTTTGAATAAATCTTAACAGCTTAGCCAGGCATAGTGGCACTTGCCTGTAATGTCAGCACTTGGGAGGCTGAGGCAGGAGGATTGAGTTTGAGGCCAACCTTGGATACATAGACTGTCTCAAAAAAACAAAAAAGATAAAAAGGAAAGAAAAATCAGACTTCTTTTTCTTGAATCTTAAAAAAGAGCCAAGATAAGAGAATGAGGGAGAATAAAGATAGTAATATGTAATATACAACTTTGATATTTATTTATTTATTTTTGGTGATAGGGACTAAACTGTCTTAAACCTGGTGCTTTACCACAGCGCTACATCTCTAGCCCTGTCTTGTCTCCCCGCCCCCCTTTATTTTATTTATTTATTTTGCAGTGCTGGGGATTGAACCCAGGGTCTTGAATATCCTAAGCCAAGGCTCCAACCACTGAGCTACAGCCCAGCCCCCGAATTTAATATTTTAGGAATAATATGAAATTGAAATTTATTGGCTTAATGTTTAATTGAAAACTTAGTGTTCAGTTCTAAATTTGAATCCTATTAAGGTTTGAAATCTTACCACAGTGATAGCTCTTGTAAGTTTGTGTTCAGAAGGCATAAAATATGCCTTTTAAAACACATAAAAATGATCTGGGTGTGGTAGTGCATGCCTATGACCCTAGCACTTGGGAGGCTAAGGCAGGAGGATCATGAGTTTGAGGCCAGAGGCAACCCGGGCTGTGTATCACACAGACTCTGTCTCAAAAAAAAATTCTTTTTTTTTTTTTTTTGTTTTGAGACAGGGTCTTGCTAAATTATGCAGACTGCCTCTGGTCTCGAACTTGTGATCCTCCTGCCTCTGCCTCCCAAGTCTCTGGGATTACAGGCATGAGCCACAGCACCTGGCCAAAAAAAAAAAAAATTCTTAAAGGTGCTTGCCTTCAAGCCAGGTGTGGTGGCCCATGCCTGTGATTCCAACACTTTGGAGGCTGAGGCAGGAGGATCAACGTGAAGTCAAGGCCAGCCTGGCTTACATAGTGAGTTCCAGGACAGCCTGGGCGACACAGCAAGACTCTGTCTCAAACACCACCACCACCAAATGCTTCCCCTACATGTGGGTCCAGACATTTCTTTCTGGAAGGGCAAAGGACCAGCCTTTTCCATGCTACTGTTTTGTTCTAACCAATCGCCTTTGCTTGATACAGCTGGAAATGCAAAAATCACGAAATGAAGCAGTGTGTGAGCGGCTGCGTGCTCAAATCCGAGAGCTCTGGAACACGTTGCAGATACCTGAAGAAGAGAGAGAATCTGTGGCCCCAATAATGACTGGGTCAAAGGGCAAGATCAGGAAAGCGGTAAGAACCCAGTAGGTGCTGGGTAAGCAGTCTATGAGCATTTTGGTCCAGTCTGATGTCCTTACCAGCTTCTCCCTTGGGCCAGCAAACAGTGCAAATAGCTTAATTATTTTCTATCTTGTGGCTATGTTTTTTAGAATTCTGGCTCCTCTCAGGCATGGTGGCAGAAATCATAGCACTTAGGAGGGAGGGGCAGGAAGATTGCAAATTTAAGGCCAGCCTGAACTACAGGCAACTTCCAGGGCACCCTGAGCTACGTAACAAGTCTGTCTCCAAAACAGTAGAAAGAAAAATAAGATTTCTGGCTCCGGTAATATTGAGACAGCCTTCACTTGTACCATCCTGGTGTCTGATCTCGTCAGATCTCTGCAGCTAAGCAGCATCAGCCTGGTTAGTCTTTGGATGGGAGACCCCCTGGGAATACCAGGTGCTGCAGGCTAGGGAGAAGGACCTGGCAGCCCACTCCCAAAACAATTTGCCCTTGACAACCGTATGAATAGCACAGAAGGACTCGCAGTCGTTCTAGGCATGGCATAGTGTCAGAATGTTTCGTTCTGTTGTACATAGGGTTGCTGTAACTTGGACCTCACTCAATGGCACAACAACATATTGAGACAAAGCATGTTGATTTACCTCTGTGATTTTGTGTTATAATTTTATTGAAAAGGAGAGAAATTTACACCAACCTAAGTTAATATGAAAGTATGACAACACCTTTAATGTCTCTTTTGTTTTTTAGTTGCAGTTAGAGGTGGATCGGTTGGAAGAACTGAAAATGCAAAACATGAAGCATGTGATTGAGGCAATTCGAGTGGAGCTGGCTCAGTATTGGGACCAGTGTTTGTATAGCCAGGAGCAAAGACAAGCATTTGCCCCTTACTATGCTGGTGAGTGCAGAGGCAGTGGTCTTTGGATGGCTGGCCCACTGGTCTTTAATAAGCCCAGACACTCCCCAGGAAGTTCTGTATTTCCTCTTCTGAACAGATACCACCAACCTTTTAAAAATATTGCCAGGTACTGTGGTGCATCCCAGCAACTTGGAAGGCTGAGGAAGAGGGATTGAGAATTTGAGGCCAGAGGTAACCTGTGCAGCTAAGCAAGACCATGTCTCAAAATCAAAAATAAAAAAGGAGGTGGGGATACAGCTCCTTTGTAGAACACATGCCTAGCATGCCGAAGGACCTGGGTTCAACCCCAGTACTGCACTCACACACACAAATTATCTGTTAATCTTCATGTTAAGACATGAGGACACTAATGCACATAACCTTTGAGCAACTTAACCCAGATGCATATAGCAAGTAAATGCCTGAGCCTGTTTTAGGCCATAGAAGTCTGGCTCATAGAGCACAGTGGAATTCTAGGTCTCCCTGACCTGAAAATAAAGAAGTTGTAACAACTCAACAGGCATATTTAGATACAACTTTCTGTTGTCTGGGCAAGGCAGAAAGGAAAAATATTATGGAAACCTAAGACAGGATGAGATGACACAGACATTGGAGAATGTTAATAAATCTTAGTCTGTACCTTAGTCCCTTAGTAACCCCAGGCTGATCATGGTAAACCTGGCTTTTATTTTATTTTTTTATGATGCTGGCATTGGACCCTAGAGCCTCACACATGCAAGGCAAGAGTGCTATCAATGAACCATGCCTCCAGCCCTGGCTTTTTTATCAGGCACAGTATACATCCTTATTTCTATATCATTTTATCATAAAGAAGAAAATTTTGTTTCTATTTTAGGGAGTAGAAGGATTAATAAACTGGGATACTAAACACGAGAAGAATTTTTAAGAAAACTACTTGGGCCTATCTGTTGCAGTGGACTACACAGAAAACCTGCTCCATCTCCATGAGGCCGAGATTGTGCGGTTAAGAAACTACTATGAAGCGCACAAGGATCTCTTGGAAGGTGTCCAGAGGTGGGAAGAGAGCTGGAGGCTTTTCTTGGACTTTGAGGTATTGCCCTAGTTTTTGTTTTTCGTAGAGTGAAATGAAACATTAAGAAAGCATGCCCTGCCCAGGCATGGTGGCACATGCTTGTAACCTCAGCATTCAGAAGGCTGAAGCAGGAAGATTGTGAGTTCTAGGCCATCCTGGGCTACATAGTGAAACCCTGTCTCAAAAAAACAAAAGAAAAATCCAGACATGGTGGCACATACTTGTAGTCCCTCACTGGAGACTGAAGCGGTAGGATTGCTGTGAGCTCCAGACCAGGCTGGGCTACACAGTGAGACCCTGTCAAAAAATAAAGGAACAAGGAGAAGAAAAGAAGAAAGGATGTTTTTCTACAATCAGTGTCCAGTTTCCTTTACCTTTCCCAGGCTTCTGATAGCCTATGTTTATCAAGTTTCACTCAGTTACTACTATCTCTCTGTGCAGGGCCATGTAAGAGAAAAACCCAAAATTAATGGCTTAAAAAAGGTATATCTAATAGTATTAGGGATCCAGCCAGGGGCCTTTGTATGCTGGGCAATCACTGTACCAGAGATTGAGCTTTTTTTTGTTTGTTTGTTTTTCTTTTTCTGTTTTTTTTACTTTTTTTTTTTTTGGAGACAGGGTCTTGCTAAATTACGCAGACTGCCTCTGGTCTCGAACTTGCGATCCTCCTGCCTCCGCCTCCCTAGTCGCTGGGATTACAGGCATGCGCCACCATGCCTGGCTTTTTTTTTTTTTTTTTTTTTTTTTTTTTTTTTTTTTTTTTTTTTTTTTTTTTTTTTTTTTTTTTTTTTTTTTTTTTTTTTTTTTTTTTTTTTTTTGAGACAGGGTCTCACTGTGTAGCCCAGGCTTGCCTTGAACTCATTCTGTAGACCAGACTGGCCTCAAACTCACATCTATCCTCCTGCCTCAGCCTCCACAGTGCTAAGATAGGTGTGCACCACCATGCCCACCAGCTCTTGGTTTTTTGAGATAGGATCTTGCTCTGTGCCCAGGCTGACCTCTGTGGTCTGCCTCTGCCTCCTGAGTTTTGGGATTACAGGTGTGCTCCACCATGTGTGGCTGATAGAAGTTTCTTTCACAAAAGGAAGTCCCGAAATGGGCAGGGCAGGCATGGCATTTCTGCAGTGAACATGGCCTCAGTCTTATCTAGGTGAGGGCTCCTCTAAAACTAAGGGGGAACCTCATCTTTAAGGCCAAGGTAGCTGCTAGAGCTACCCCCAGAATGGTCACATTTTGGGTAGTGTGGTAGAAGAACAAAGGCGACATAGCCCTCTACCCCCTTTTAGTGCTCTTTCCCACCTCTCTTCACAGAATGTCTGTTTGCATGTCACATCAGCTGCCAGTGAGCCTGGGACAGTTACCAGCCCAGACAAATTCAGTTCTATTTTTAAGGAAGGAAAGAAGAATGGATGTTGGGCAGGCAACGAACATTGTTTACCATTCCAACTTCTGCTGTTTGCCTAGAAAATTGCCTGGATATTGGGGTGCATTTATATACTCTGAATTCCTTCTCTTTTGATAGACTCAGCCCAGACAAAGCACTGTGGAGGTCAGGGCTGGGGTTAGGGTGAGGTAAGCAAGGCACCTAGGGAACAACATTAAAGGAGACCTTAATTCCTGGGTTTCTCCTGGCCCAGAAGGGGCCTTAGAGAACCTTGAGTTCAGCTCCTTCAAGTTTACAGACAGGAAACTCGTATGCAGGGATAGAGAGAACCTAACAACAGAACGAAATACTCCCTGACAGTGTCATGCACATGATGGTTTATGTTTAAGCCCAGTTCCAGCCACTGTGTCAGTCCATCTAGTTGAGGGTCTTCCCTTTTTTTTGTTGTTTACCAGCCACTCTCCCAAACATGATGTCCTTCTCCAGGGATTGGTCCCTCCTGACATGTCCAAAATACATAAGACTGAGTCTAACCATCCCAGCTTCCAAAGAGCATTCTGGTTGCACTTCTTCTAGGATGGATATATTGGTTCTTTTTGCAGTCTGTGGTATATTCAATATTTGTCTCCAGCACCATCATCCAAAAGCATCGATCAGTACTGTCTCCCTTATTCACTGTCTAGCTTTCACAAGAAATATGATGCAACTGAAAATATCATGGCACGAGTCAGGTGTACCTTATTAGTATGTATATGCTATAAAACAATAGAAAAGTTAAAAAGAATGGAAAGCTTTTTTTTTTTTTTTTTCCCCAGTAGTAGGAGGTTGAACTGAGGGCCTTGCACAAACTCTGAAGGGCTCTACTACTGGAATCCATCCCCACACCCATTTTCTGTTTGTTTTGAGTTAGGGTTTTGCTCATTCACACAGACTGCCTCTGGCCTTGAACTCAACGATTGTCCTCCATCCACCTCCCAAGTTGGTGGGATTATAGTAGGCACGCAACACCATGCCCAGCAAAAGCTTTAACATTTTACTTTTTTGTGGTGCTTGAGATTGAACTCAGGATGTTGCACATGCTAGGCAAACACTCTACCACTGAGCTACATCCCCGGTCCTCATTTTTCATTATTGACTTGTTTATTTTGTGCAGGTTTAGCAAAACCCAGAGTGTGCATAGATCTGGCCAGGCACATTACACTGCATTCTGTGCCATTATGCCAGAAGTCAGTGGGCAAGTGGAGGTGCCACACTAAGCCCACTGAGTGGAAACATCCTCCTAGCCTTCCATGTACCTTGCATCCCATCATGACATGGCATCATCTGACATCTACTCCAAAGAAAGGAGCTAGTGACATTGTGTCTTTTTCTTGTTGTTGAGATTAGAAGGCAGTACTAGTTTTCTTCCACTCTAGTAGATGACGTTGCACATGGCCAGGAATGTACCAGAGCTTAGATTCCCGCCATCTCTCACTGCTGAAAAAAGAGGTAAGCTCATAAAGTCACTTTAATAATATGTATCTTATAGGAGCACTGTGCAAGTGCTCTCCCACTGGGCTGCACCCCCAGGTGAGGAATCTTAGAAGTAATTGACCCAACTATCCTACATTTTACTCTAATTAAATAAAATGCATTTTTCACAGAAGAAAGCTTCAGATCCCAGTCGATTTACAAACCGGGGTGGAAGACTTCTAAAAGAAGAAAAGCTAAGAGCCAAGCTCCAGAAAACTCTTCCTAAGGTAATGTTGCTAAGAGTTTTTGGTGCATGGCTACAAGATACCTCACTTTTGGTATGTTGTTGGCTTTGTAATATTGTGCCTGAAACTACCTTTTCTTCCAAAGTTTAGGCAGGGGTCATAAGCATATATTGAGCATTCAGTGTAAGCAAATGAGTATCAAGGTGTACTCGTTTGTTAGGGCTACCGTACATGGGGTGGCTTAAGCAACAGAATAAAAATGTTTTCAAATTCTGGAAGCTACAAGCCTGAAATCAAAGTATTGTTGGCAGGGTTGGGTTTCTTCTGTAGGCTCTTGGCTTGTAGATGGCCATGTCTTTCTTGTGTCTTCACATAGTCTTTCCTGTGTGTCTCTGTCAATCACCACCAGTCATACTGGATTAGGGCCACCCCAGTGACCACTTTTTAATTCATTTATGCTGTTAATGACCTGGTCCCTTAAGAGTCATGTCCTGAAGCATTGGGAGTTAGGGCTTCAGCATGAGTTATGGGGCAACAGTTCAGCTTGTAACTTAAGGCAAGCTTTTGAGAAGGTGCTGTGGGCTTCATAACTATCTTCTGTTTTAATAGTAGCAGTATTTAGCATTTACTGACTTGTGCCAGATCCTGTTCCATAGTAAAATTGTCACAGTATCCCTATAGGTTGGTGTTATTTCCATTTTTACAGACAAGGAAACTAAGGTACTGAGCAGTAACTTGCCCACTTTTTCACAGCCAGTAAGAAGTATTTCCATGTTGAAACCCAAATAGTCCAATTCCATTGTCCTTTTCATAATATGTCCTGCCCAGTCAATGTTACTCATCTTCCCAGCTTTAAGCATCGAAACCTCAGTACTGCCAGGCACAATGGCGCACGCCTATAATCCCAGTGACTCTGGAGGTGGAGCCAGGAGGATTGTGAGTTTAAGGCCAGAGACAGCTTGCATAACTTACAAGACCTTGACTCAAAAAATAAATAAATAAATAAAAGATCAGCTCCAAGTGTAGCCCATTGGTAGAGCACTTGCAAAAAATATGTGCGAGGCCCTGGGCTCAACCAGGTACTGCAGAAACAAACTCTCCCCACCCCCCACCCCCCAGAAACAAAAACAGAAACAAAACCAAAACCCTTAGTATTCAGATTCTGGGTCCTTGTGGATTTTCTATCTTTGTGTGTGCTGTGAATGAACCATCTCTAGGCTTTGATTCTGATCACTCCAGCCTGTATCCACGTGGGTCCAGCTATTTGAAGGATTGATGATACTCTGAGAGGGGAAGAGTCAGTTTTTAGGATAATCATTTCATTTGGGTTTCACACCAAAAGATTTGAAGTAATTCGCTTGTCCTTGTTTCTCATCCCAGTTGGAAGAAGAGTTGAAGACACGGATTGAAATGTGGGAACAAGAGCACTCCGAGGCATTTATGGTGAATGGACGGAAACTCATGGAGTACGTTGCAGAGCAATGGGAAGCGCACCGACTGGAGAAAGAGCGAGCCAAGCAGGAAAAAGTAAGTGTGAACACAGGGTGGGAGAAGAGGAAGACGGCAATTTGAGCAGCCCAGCATCTCTGCCAGAGGTCAGGGTTGGTTGAAGAGTAGGTAGCCCATGGCAGCTCCTGTTAGCTCAGGCTGCAGAGACTTGGCACTAGATTTCTGGTCTTGCTTCTGTTCCCATCTCTGACTTGCTCTCTGACTTGCTGTCTGACTGGGGTCTTCACTGTTGGTCCGACTTTGACACAGCGACTAAAGAACAAGAAACAGATGGAGACAGAGATGTTCTGTGCTAGTGCTCCCTGGACACCCAGCAAGCGGCGAGGCCTGGTTCCCAGCACGCTCGGCAAAGTGTGCAAGGTAAACGCAACCTTCGTGAAGCACTGTTTGTAAGGGAGTGGGAAAGCTAGGGTTCTTTGCCTCTATTTGCCCTCTCTATCCTACTGAGAGGGGAAAGGGGCTTCTGCCCTTCCAGGGTGAACCCATTTGAGAGTAAATGGAAGACTAGTTTAATGCTGAGTAGGGTTTTACAGTGGTAGTCAGAGGGTAGCGAGCTCTGTACTAGTTAAGGCCTTGCATTAAACTCTCTGGGACAGAATAAGTACCAACATTCTGTGATGATAAAGCCTTCAGAAGTACATCATCCTTTAATTCCAACAGGTAACTCTGGTACTGGGTGAAAGACAACTTTCATGCTTAATAAATGGAGTATTTAATGCTCTTTAATCTCAAGTGCCTACATACCACCCTGGCATCTGATCTCATCAGATTTCAGAAGCTAAGCAGGGTCAGGCCTGGTTAGTTCTTGTTTGGGAGACTACTTGGGAATACTGGGTTCTATAGGCTTGGGAGAAGAACCTGGCAGCCCACTCCCAAAACAATCAGCCATCAAAAACCCTATGAATAGCAGAGAAGCACTGACAATAGTGCTGGGCATGGCACAGTGTCAGAGTGTTTCATTTTATTGTAAATAGGGTCCCTATGAACCGTGAACTCCATGACAACAACAGTCTCTAGAGGGTCAGGGAGTAGAAAATTTTTTTCAGAACTGGCCGTCTGACCTAGGACCTCGTGCATACTTTGCAAATGCTCTACCACTGGACTGTACCCCTAACCCCCTTTTCATTTTTCATCTTGAGACAGGGTCTCACTAAGTTGCACAGGCTGCCTCTGGCCTCGAACTCAGGATCCTCTTGCCTCTGCCTCCTGAATCAGTGGGATTTCAGGCATGTGCTACTGCATCTGGTTTGGTTTTGACAGTTTTAAAAAATGAAGCATTATTTCCTCTTTTTCTTCCTCAACTTTTGTTTTATCATATATAGAATGTTTTTAAAGTTACCTGTTATAACTGTTACAGAACTCCAAAAGACCTATTGAACATTTGGTGTTTTTTCTGGATTTCAATCTTTGAAAATATGTTAACAAATAGTGATAATACATAACTTTGATTTCTACCATTTTCCTTCCTTGGTATTGGTTATGAGTTTTTATAGTGTCAAACTGTCTTCAAATCACTCATTATTAGCTATATATTCTATCCTTAGATAATATTGTCATTTATTAAACTAGTTCCCCGTTTGATAAGTAATTTTTTATTATGAAAATGATGTGACTCTCTTTTAAACACGTTATAACACATGGGGCTGGGGTTTAGCTCAGCTGGTAGAGTGTTTGTTCTGCATGCTCTGAAGCTCTGGGTTAAATCCCTGGCACAGCAAAAATGGGAGAAGGATCTGGCAGCCTACTCCCGAAACAATCCGAAAACAACCAGCTATCAAAAACTCTGAGCAGCAGAGAAGCACTGACATAGTGCCAGGCATACTGCAGTGTTGGGGAGTGTTTTGTACCATTGTACATAGGGTTGCTATGAGTTGGACCTGACTGGATGGCACTTAACAACAATTGCAACGCTAAAATTCAATTCTAGAAGGATTTGTTTTGATTCAGAGTTTGAGAACCTCTGTTAGATATTGACAACATAAAGACAAGTGAGACAGCGCTTGTTCTCAAGAAAGCTGTATTAAATATTTCTGAAGTCCTTCTTGCACTAATCATTCAGTGTACGGGGGCAGTGTGGTTGTGACCCTTCATGACTGGCAGTACCTAATTGTTATGGTGACTCTAGTCCTTGACAACCCAGGAAATTTTCAGACTAAGTTGCCTAGCTGATGGGTGTGAATTAACGTCTCATAATTTTTAGCCTGGATTTCCCAAGTTACTGATGAAGTTGAACCTTTGGCCATGTTCACTGACCTTTTGGATTTCCTTTTCTGAGAAGTATTTTGACAAATTTCCTGTTGGGGTATTTTCCACTTAAAAATTACATAAGAATTCTTTTTATGTTCAGAATGGAACTCCCCAGTCAGCTCTGTTCCAAGTAGCTTTTCCCAATATTAGTATTTGTCTTGCATGGCTTGTTACTCTGTCTTGCTAATGAGCAGAAAGATTCTTTATTTTTTTACCATTTCAAGTTTTATTTTTATTATTTATTTTTGAGGTAGTGAAAATTGAACCCAGGTCCTTTCATATACTTTGTGGGCACACTGCCAGAGCTGCATCCCTAGCCCCTTTTTATTTATTTATTTATTTATTTATTTATTTATTTATTTATTGGTGGTATCTTGAAGTTGAACTCAGGGCCTCGCTCAAGTGCTCTAACACTGAACTGCATCCTATAATAATGGTTCTGTATTCACTTAAGTCACCTCTTCACAAGTTTCAGATGAGTAGAGGTCTCCATTTCTCTTCCTCAGTCCCTGGAGTCCAGGGATTTACTCTGTCAAAGTAGATCATTTGTGTCTTCTAACATTTCATAAATAAGTAGAATTATAAAGTGTATATTTTTTGACATTTTTTTTTTTTTTTTTTTTTTTTTTTTTTTTTTTTTTTTTTTTTTTTTTTTGCAGTATTGTGAGTGGAACCCAGGGCCTTGCGCTTCCATGTTCTGCAAGTGCTGGACCACTGAGCTGCACCCCCAGCCCATTTTATTACTTTTTGAGACAGGGTCTCACTAAGTTACACAGACTACCTCTGGTCTCGAACCTGCGATCCTCCTGCCTCCGCCTCCCAAGCTGCTGGGATTACAGTTGTGCGCCACTGTGCCTGGCTTTTGTGACATCTTGTTGCATGCATCACTAGGTCCTTTTTACTATTGAGCAGTATTCCATTCTATGAATATTCACAATCTGTCCATTCACCTGTGGATGGCACATTTTTTTCTAGCTTTTGGCTATTACAGATAAAACTGCCATAAACATTTATATGTACATCTTTGTATGGATATAAGCTCTCGTTTCTCTTGGGTAGACTGGGTCATGATAGATAGATGTCTTGTGCCATAAGTGGTTATATCATTTACAGTGCCATCTGCTGGATATAAATAGGCATTGAAAATGTTTCATCAGTTTCCTCAAAGCTGTGCAATATTAGTCACAGACTCTTTGCCTTCTAAGCCCCTCTTTCCTGGACTGCTTCCTATACTCATTTCTCTGTAGATGGATTGCTGGAAAGGCTGAGGATGTTACCTCACAGCAGTATCTGTTCTCCTTAGCTGAACACTGCTACTGTGTCCAGTGCTGCAGCCAACAGCTGCATTCGGCCTGTCGTTGGGGGAACAATATACCATTCCCCTATGTCTCGACTTCCTCCTGGCAGCAAGGTTAGTATGCTCTGTGTATAAGCACATCTCCATGCATGACCTCTTTACCCAAGATCCCACCAATTTGGTCTAATTTCTAAGATCCCTGGGTTTGGTTATCATTGAGATGCTAGAGTTGACAGATATAAGCCAAATAATCATTAGTTAGTGAGAACACTGAGAGAAGAAAGAACTGCCACTGAGCCTGACTGGTTTCATGGGAAGCACTGGACTGTGGGGAAATGAGTTTAGGTGGTGGTTTCTGTGGGCTCAGCCCCAGTCTTCAGCTGGTGCTGAGTGAGGGCCCCCTCACATGTGTTCCAGTCTAGTGACACTGGATCACTAGACACAGGTAGTCCTAAGAAGAGAGGTGGGGACTCAGATAAAGGCTATGCTCAAAATAGGTGTTTTATAAATCATTAAGAATTAACACTGGGGGCTAGAAGTATAGCTCAGTGGTAGAGCACATGACTTGAACTTGTGAGACCCTGGGTTCAATGCCCAGTACTGTTTAAAAAAAAAGAGGAGGGAAGGCTTTTTTTTTTTTAACCAAACATGTAGGATTATAGATATATGAATAATATAAATGCAGCATCAGCCATTGACCATTAGGGGTTTTGTGTGCATTCAGTATAAGATGATATATGGATCCACCTTTCCTTTCTCTGCAGTCAGTTGTAACTTCTACCTGTTGTGGACAGAAAAACCCCTGTGCCGGCAAGTGTGGCGCCAACAAAGAGAACCTGAAGCTCAATGGCACCATCCTGAGTGGTGGATGCCCTGTCCTGGCCCCTGTGCAGTATAACCTCAGCATTAATTCTGTTGCTAGCACCTATTCTGAGTTTGTGGTAATTCATCTTTTCTAATATCTACCAGTCGCTGGGATTTAGCTCAGTGGGTAGAGCGCTGCGCTGCAGTCTCTGAGGCCCCGAGTTCAATTCCCAGCACTGCAAAAATGGGAGGACCTGGCAATCCACTCCTGAGGCAATCCCGAAGCACTCAGCCATTGAAAACCCTATGAGGGTCGCTATGAGTCAGATACTGACTCGACGGCACCTAACAACAACAACAACCAGTCTCTGAGGAGCACACAGTTGGGGCAGAGTGGGTGTCTTCCTGAGAGCACCCACGCTCTTCAGGCAGGACAGTTACCTTGCAGGCTGAAAATCCCTTTCCTGCCTTGATCATGGTAAGGGCATGGGTGGCTTAATGGTATATAGGAAGGAAGTTGGCCTCAGCACTGGACATTTGACTTGGATCCTTCTGCTTAAGTTAAGCCATTCCCTGGCTGTGGGAAGTGACCTTCTAATCACTGCCCTGGTGCTCTCTTGGTGAGGTTCTTGGTAATTGTCTTAATCCTTTGTTCTGAGAAGGATCCATCCCTCTCTGAGAGCTCCACTGTTGGACTTCTGTATGGCAACCCCTGCATGTCCTCTATCCCTTTTCCAGGCTTATCTGTCACCTGCTGACTTTACTCCCGCTTGGGGACTGCTAAATGAGCTGCTAAAGCAAATGTGAAGCACTGGATAAGAATGATTTTTCCAGAATGGTCTTTACTTCCTAGCATCCTGCTTGTGTTTGCTAACACTTAACTGCAATGCCTTTTCCTAAACAAGCAGTCTCTCTGCAAGGTAAAGCCTAAACTGCCTCTTCTCTTGTTGCCACAGAAGTGGAGATTGGGACAGTAGCCCAAGGCTGTAGCTAGTTTGGAGTACTGAACCTGGCTTCATGTTCTGGCACTTCTCTCAAATTCCATGAATGGAAGTTTCTTCCTGTAGAGATGGTGCCCATCATTCTAGCTAGCTGATGCAAGGCGGAGGATCCAGACATCTCTTTTTTCCCTGCTCAGCCAAAGCCCATTTCATCCATTTGGGGCCTAAGTGCACCCACCTATCTCTATGGTTAATCCGGGAAGGGTTCATCTGGCATCAGGTACTGTGGCTGATACAGACTCCACCATGCAGCACCAAAGCCACTATACTAACCTCTGATAACACCTTTCTCTTTGGTTCTACACGCTTTGCCTTCTGCTTCAATACCATGTGCTCCTGCATGAGATCAAATCACCAGCAGGTTACAAGGCCTCCAGTCCCAGGGATTGGTAGATAAATGGCCTGGCCCTTTGTTTTATAAAGGGTTCAAGAAACCAAAGCTTCTAGCATTTTCAAGTCTGGGCTTGGTCCCTGGCACTGCACATAAAAAAAAAGGGGGGTGGGGGGAAGAAACCAAAGCTTTTTGCTTACTTGACAGTTCTAAATGTAACTTTGTAAAGTCTAAGGGATTTATCTTAGGTGAGGTTTTAATAGAATGGCTGGTTGAGGAGAGGAACCAGGGACATGTGCACGTGAACTTAGTCTGTGACTAACAGAATGGTCCTCGAAGGTCCTCACATTCTGTTCCTAACCTGGCCTGCACTGGAGACCTCGGTCTCAGAGCAACTGCCCTAGGGGACTTTTTACTGACACTTAACCATGTTTAGAATGGAGGGGCATGCATGAAGGGGGTAGTGCTGCCACTGATGTTATTTATCTTCCAACAGCGGGAACTTTCAAAAGCCTCCAAATCTACTTCTTGAATCCTCAATTCAAGCAACATCCAGTCCTGAGAACCCCTGAACAGTCAGCCAGCTGTGGCTTCCTGTGCGTAGGCTGGACTTAATTAGGGATAGCTTTATGTTGTTTTCAGTTTAGGGCTCCTGTCAACATGTTAAATGCTGCTTTAAAGTTTACCAGTATGGACGTGGTCAGTAGGTGTCAACATACTTTTTAATTTAATTTAATTAACCAATGTAATTTAAGTATTTAAGTATTTGTAATTAAATATTAACTTATTTTAAAACAATTTACTTTTAAATATTAATTTATTAGAAATAAATGTATATTTTTTCAAAAAGCTTTGTTGTTTTCATTTTTCTCCATGTCAATTTTTGGTTGGTTTGGCCTGTGGACATATTAAAAGGACATACAAGAAATTTTTAGTAGTATTTTTTGTGTGTGTGTGTGTGTTTGTGTGTGTGTGGTATTGGGGTTTGAACCCAGGGCTTTGCACTTGCATGCTTTGCAAGTGCTGTACCACTGAACTGCATCCCCAGCCTTTTTTTTTTTTTTTTTTTTTTTTTAAACTTTTTGAGACAGGATTTTCTTAAGTTACACAGGCTGCCTCTGGTCTGAAACCTGCAATCTTTGTGCCTTTGCCTCCCAAGTCACTGGAAGTATAGCCCTGAGCCACTGCGCCTGGCTGTTTTCTTTTTTTAAATCAGGACTTTTAAAAAAGGATATCACTATATAGACTCCATGAAAGCAAAAAGAATAGTGATTGAATACTACTACCAATTCTATAAACAAAATTTCCCAAGAGAAATCTAAGTAGACTTCCTTTGAAATAGTTGTATAAAAGTGAATAAATTTAAAAGCCTTCTGAAAATGCAAACTCCAGGGCCAGATGATTTTGCTGGTGGACTCTGCTAAATATTTAAAGAAAAATAAATTTTGTATAATTTCTTTCAGAAAAAGGGTAGAATGAACATTTCATGTCATGAGGCCATAATTATCCTGATACCAAAACTACAACACAGACTAATCTCTCATGAATATAGACACAAAAATCCTTAATAAAGCAGGCATGGTGGTGCACATCTGTAATTCCAGGACTTGGGAGGCAAGAGATTGTGGTTTGAGGCTAGCCTGGGCTACCCAGAGAAAGCCTATCTTGAACCAAAAGAAAAGAAAATCCCTAACACTGCATTAGCAAATTGAATATGTAAACCAAAATGAATGTCATGACCAAATGAGATGATCTTGAGAATGCAACACTGGTTCTACATTGCTAATTGGAAGGTAAGACTGTGCAGTTGCTAGGAAGCAGTCTGCAGTTCCTCAAGAAGTTAAATGTAGAGTTAGCATAGGGCCTAGCAATCCCATGCCTAGGTAGTATATCCAGTTGTAAACACATTCACAGGAAAGCATGTACACAGATGTTCCTAGCATTATTCATAAAAGCCAAAAATAGAAACAATTCAGATGTGCATCAGCTGATGAAGATATAGTGTGATACATCCATACAGATTATACGGCCATGAAAAGGAATGAAGTAGTTAAGCTGAGGATTTCGCTCATTTGTTTCTTCGAAGCTGCCATCATCACATTTTTTTTTTTTCACTTTTTTTTTGTTGTTTTGTTTCTCTCCTATAGATTGTAGATTGTGCTTACTGGTCAGACCCCATATCAAGAATATCCATATTTTGGCAGTGAGTATTCCATGGTACTATATGTAACTAGAACCTGGAAAAGAGTGGGCAAGGTAGAAGAGTCTTGGTCATAAGGACCCTTTAATAAGAAAAGACTTGCTAGGCTTGGTGGTGCACACTGATAATCCCAGCACTTGGGGGACTGAGGCAAGAGAATCATGAGGTCATGACCCCGTCAAAAAAAAAAAAAAAATAAGACTTGTTCATGTTGGCCTTAGCTCCTGTAGAGGCGATCTGCTTCCTTGCTTCTGGTCTAAGAGATGGCTCATGGTTTCCTGGACTGTATGTCTTCCTTATGCAGATCTCGTCAATGATTATACATGGGCTGAACTTGGAAAATACCAATGAGCTGGGCGTGGTGGCACATGCCTGTAATCCCAGTGACTTGGGAGGCAGAGACAGGAGGATCGCAAGTTCAAGACCAGAGGCAGTCTGAAATTTAGCAAGACCTTGTCTCAAAAAAGTAAAAAAAATGGGCTGAGGGTGCAGCATGGTGGTAAGGCACTTGCAAAGCATACAAGTGCAAGGTCCTGGGTTCAACCCCCAGTACTGCAAAAAAGAAAAAATGAAAATACCAAATGCTTAGCCCTCAGAAGGTGAGTTTGGATCCTGGTGAGAGTGGGAGATGAGGTCAAACAGGGTGAGGACTGGGCAAGGGGAAGGGGCCAAAGGCACTCTGTCCTACAAAGCAAGTTATGTGTGACTGAACCAAATACCTGTATACATTCATGAATGTATTCAAGATTGTCATCAGCTTTCCCCAAATTAGGTATTGTGGAATTGTTGAAGGTGGCCTCCACATAAATTTAATTGAAAAGCTTTACACTTTAGGAGTAGAACCTGCTATCTATGCCTGCTAAAACCAATTCCTGTATAATAATGATGCATGATGTGGTGGCTTTTCTTTGACCTTCTCCCTTGTATCCTTTTAATAACAAATATAATAGTTACCTCCCCCAACACCATATCTGAGGGATGTGGCTGAGCTACTTCTGGGGTACTTGTTATTAAATGCCATCGAGTTGGATCTGACTCAAAGTGACCCTATGTACAACAGGACAAAACACTCCCTGATTCTGTGCCAGGCACACGATCTTTATGTTTAAGCTCATTGCTGCAGACACTGTCAATCCGTATAGTTGAGGATCTTCCTTCATTTTGTTGACCAGCCACTCTTCCAAGCATGATGTCCTTCTCCAGGGAATGGTCCCTCCTCACTACATGTCCAAAATATGTAAGACACAGTCTAGCTATACTTGCCTCCAAGAAGCACTCTGGTTGTACTTCGAGGACAGATCTGTTGGTTCTTTTGGCAGTTCATGGTCTATTCAATATTTGTCTCCAGCACCATAATTCAAAATCATCAATTCTGCTCCTGTCTCTCTTCTTCAGTGTCTAACTTTTACAACCATATGATGCAGCTGAAAATACCATGGCATGAGTCAGGCACACCTTCATCTTCAACATGACATTTTTACATTTCAACACTTAAAACAGGTCTTTTACAAAAGCTTTTCCCAGTGCAGTGTGTCTTGATTTCTTGACTGTTGCTTCTGTGGGTGTTGATTGTAGAGTCAAGTAAATCAAAATATTGGACAACCTCAATCTTTTCTCCATTTATCCTGAAGTTGTGTACTGACCCAGTTGTAAGGATTTTTGTTTTGTTGATATTGAGGCACAATCCATACTGAAGGCTGTGTTCCTTTATCTTCATCAGTAAATGTTTCAAATCCTCTTCACTGTCAGCAAGCAGAGTTGTCATCTGCATAACACAGATTATTAATAAGTCTTCCTTCAGTCCTGATGCCTCATTCTTCTTCATAAAGTCCAGCTTCTCGGATTATTTGCTAGGCATAGAAATTGACGAAGTATAGTGAAGATACAGCCCTGGTGCACACCTTTCTTAACTTTAAACCAAACAGCATTTCCTTGTTCTGTTCAAACGACTGCCTCCTAGTCCATGTACAGATTCCTCATGAGTACAAGTTAGGTGCTCTGGTAGTCCCATTCTTTGCAGTGTTATCCATAATTTGTTATGATCCACACAGTCAAATGCATTTGCATAGTTGATAAAACATAGACACGGTTCTGGTATTCTCTGCTTTCTTGCTAATATCCACCTCACATCAGGAATGATGTCCCTGGTTCCATGCTGTATTCAGAATCCAGCTTGATTTTCTGGCAGTTCCTTGTCTATGTACTGCTATAGTCGCTTTTGAATGATCTCTAGTAAAATTTTGCTAGTGTATGATGATATCGTTCAATAGTTCTCACATTCAGTTGGATTTTCTTTCTTGGGAATATACACAAATATGTATCTCCCAGTCAGCTGGCCAGGTATCTGTTTTCCAAATCTCTTGGCATAAATAAGTGAGCACCTCCAGTGTTGCATCTGTTGATTGAAACATCTCTTTGTATTTCATTAGTTCCCATAGCCTTGTGTTTTGCCAGTTCCTTCAAGGCAGTTTCCACTTCATCCTTCAGAACCAAAAAACAAACAAACAAAAACTTGGTCATCCACCAATTCTTTTTTGTATAAATGACTAGGGATTTTTTAAAAATCCATCAATTTTTTGCAAGCATTGGCCTTTACTACCTGTACATTTTATACATTACCTGGGTGAAATTAAGTATTTGGCACTGAGAAATAATTCAGAGCAACAGCCTCTAAGGAAAACAAGGTAGCTGAAGAGTTGATCAAAAAGAACTAAAACAGCTCCTGAAGCAATTAGCTCATCCCTTCCTTACCAAGGCATAAGAGGTGAGGCCTGCCTTTTCTGTCTTCCATACACCCACCCACAGTGAACAATGAAATATTTTAACCACTTTGGGAATTAAACTTCATCCCAAGGTTCATTTTTCTCTGTATCACATGTCTTTATATAGAACAAAAACTCCAATGAGCTAGTTTGTCTCCAGGTACCCTCTAGTGGTAACACCAAAGATCACAGACAAGGAAAATTAATTTACCAAGTGCCAAGAAGAGTCCAGAGGAAGAGGAGGAGGAATACTTGATTCTTTGGCTTTAAATTATAATCTTCCAAAAGTGATGAAGTTTTTGGTTTTTATATTTATAGTAATGCTACCAAGAAATTTTTACAACTGTCTTGATTAAAAAGCTTAAAAATACTTAGCTGAAAAATCTAATACTGCCTATTGGAATGGCATGTGGATTAGATTATGAGATTCTAATCAGCATCTGATTTTTCAGCCCTCTATAATTCCCAAAAGGGAATGGATTAGATTTGAGAATATACAGTAGATCAGATTAAATATGTGAGAATATTAATGGGAGAATGCAATATATAAACAAAAAAGAGGGAAGTAGTATATTAACTGTTGTTGTTGTTAGGTGCCATCGAGTC